>QTSX02003616.1:0-128671 GCA_014839935.2 Entomophthora muscae
ATGGTGGATACCTTGTTTTGGCCCTTGAATCATTACCAGGATCAAGCCACTCCCTTCTTCCATCCAACCGTGTGATCAATAATCATGTTCCTGCTATTCTTGATTCATATTATCTATATAATCACTATCTCTCAATAAAGATTATTATCTAGCTTCTAAATATTTTCCCCTTGTAACTCTGCTAAAACAGCACAGTTATGACAAAGGCTAGATGCCTAAAAATCTCTGGTTGTTATAATTGATTATGGTGTCCCAGAAAATTTTGAAAGGATACCCAAATTTTTCTCCAGGGCACTTCTCTATGATGGCAAAAGTGAAATGTGTCATGGTGAAGTAAAGTGATAGCTCATTGTACCTGAGCAGATTGAAAATATACACTCAAATAAGGGTGTTTTTTCCAATGAGGGGAAGATGGTGTGTATTTACTTGGAGATGATAACCTTTAAAGAGAGGATATGGTAGAGTGCAAAATATCATAAATCAGAGGTAGAAAGAAAATATCCTGATTTGGCTCACAACAAGGAGCCAGCAGCATAGATGAGTTCATACTCAGATTTGCAAATTTTAGGACTTTTTAAGCAGAGATTGAAAGACTTTCAAAATTTTGGGATAGCAAAGATGCAGAGTCTAACAATCTTGGTGTTGAAAATCTTATCAGAAGGTATTAAAATAAGTAAATCATGAGAAAAGATATTTTATCAAAGCAAAAGTATCAAACTACAAAGGTAGTTTGTTAAAATTTATGTTAATTAAAGATTTTGGGAGCATCTTGATGAGGTGGCCTCCTTGTACTTAATATTTAATATCTTACAAACACCACTAAAGATGGTATTGTATACAGTTAGTTTTTCTCCCAGGAGATTTTAAGGGGAAACCCAAGCAGTGAAAATTGGGAAAATTAAGCACATTACATCTGTGCCTTACTTGGACTCAATTTTTTATGCTATTGCCCAATTGTAATTGATTATAAGATTAAAACTTTAATCACTGCAAGCAGGCAGTGCTTTGGAGCTTTCTTTTCTGGGTGGCAGTGCTTAAACCTAGCCACACCTGGTAAAACAGATATGACCATACCATAAATTATGTGATCACTATTAGCCACAAATCTGTATATTATATTGAAGTCAAGTTAAGTGCTACAGATTAATATATAACATGATAATTTTAATAGACTATATATATATATTTATATTATCTATTTATGTAAACATAATAAAAGTTAAATTTTATAAGTACAGTAGTTTTGTAACCTTTCAAGATAAAAAAATCATCTCAGCCTAAAAACAAAAGTGAAGTGAATCCAAATATATTGTAATTTAATATAGATCCCTTGATTTATATCTTGTTTTTAGACAAAGTTAATTTTGTTCATCTCAAGAGGTTATAAAATTACTGTTACATAATGATTTTATATTGCAAGCATGTCATTTTTAGTATTGGACATATGACATGCTTAAAAAGTGTCAGCATTGGCACTTCTATGTCACTTTTTTGACTTTAAGAAAATTAAAATTTTAATAATAAAGGCAAAAAAAATCAGGTTAAAATCAATTTTTTTAAAAATTTAATATCAATTTACATCAAATGGCCATGTTTTTGTCATGACTTTTGGGTTTGCACTCCTAAAAGCTTAGAAAAGCATTAATCAAGCTTGCTTGACTATTGATTATCTTTGTAGAATTTATTTTATGGTTGACAGTGTCCATGTCAACACTTTGTTGACATGGGTGCTGTTGTCTTTTGCTCATCTAACAGCAAGCATAAAATTAATTTTAATTTCTCAACTTAATTTTTTATTGGATCTTATGCTGGAGTGCTTGGCATCTGTTTATTTTAAATTGAATCCACTTATCTATATTTTATGATATACACATTATTATATATCTTGAAATTTATATAGTTACATATAAATGTGAAATTATGTATAGATAAATAGGATATTGTTGCAACATTTACAATTACTCCCTCTTGGGAAAGCAATATCTTGAGCAATTCCCTGACTGATAAATGATAGGTGGCACTTTTATCAGATGTTCATATTATATGGGATCAAACATTTCAAATCCTAATTGGAACACTACCCAGGCAAGCCCATATACTTTACTATGACATACATGGATAATATGTAGCTTACCATGATAGTATGTAATCCTCAATATTCATATCAAATAAAGTATCATTCCCTCCTTAAATTTCTCCTTTATCTTATTTATTATACTTCACAGAAGTATATACTTGACAATATTATTATACATCATGACTTATTTTAAAAAAAGGAAATTGTATCAATAATGGCTTCCCTTATTTCATCTAATAAAGTTTCTCTGTAGGTCCAAAGAGAGATGTTTGTTTTATATAATCAATTAAGCATTTATAAAGATATATCAGTTTTTGGAGTGTAGCTTAATGTGAAGTTGTTTGTATTGATTTGTGGTCTTTGAATTTGTTTTGAGCTCTGTTGCAGCCCTTCACTTTGTTTCTTAGTGTCTATATCAGCCTAGACCATTTTAATTTAGCACTGTTGTGATTTAACCTGACCGAACAATCAACGTATATAATTTGATTTTAAAAAACTCTAGCTCTGATATTTTACTGCTAGTTTTACTCTACTGATATTCTAACTCAGGCGATGCATTGACAAGCTGATTCAGATCTGAAGCTAACTAGATCCCTTCAATTCAGTTGATTCATCCAGTCCAATTATGGACATAGCAATACAAATCATCTCTTTATAAATTAGGATCCATTTCAATTGCTCGATCTTCTCTATCCAAACCTCGCCCATTGTAACCCTGCTAGATTTCAAAGAGCAAATATGCCGGAATTCAATACATCATAAAATAATGTTACTTTATTTTATTCAAACCTTGCAAAGTCAGGTGAGTGCAACCACCGATAAGACATAATCCGATGGCGTTGAAAGATGACCTTATATTAAGAAATTAACAATCGGAATACACTTTAAGCCAGGCAGATGGAAGTTAGTGAAGATACAAAAATGAAACCACTCTCCACCAAATGAGATCTACATCAAGCCACCGTGGAAGCATTGTATGTATGGAACCCCCCTTCACTCCTGATAACAAAGGAGCATGCAGTTTAGTTTAAATTTTACGCAAATGCGATTCTTTGAAAAGTTCGGCAAAAGTTCACGATGTATTAAATACATCAATACATATGGATTCTCCCCATATAAGATAATATTTGGTTTGATAAAAATTTAAGGCCCATTTAATTTATTAACCTTTTTGAAATAAGCATTTAATAAGCTATTTCAGCCTTAACCCCAATAAATACATTGAATCCATGTATCAAATCAAGCTTTACACCTGTCTTTGAATGATCAAACTATCTACTTAACGAACTGTGGCCAACTAAGCTGTTGATTTGCCTACCGCTCCAAATTTAATAATTAGCAAGTTCAATTCATTTAAAATTTTGTTTGGTCAAGTCAACAATTTCGGCAGACATACTTTTACGATAGTTGATTTAAGATTAAATAACGGCTTGCATATATATTCTTAAAAATATACAAGCGTATATCCTACATAACTAGATGCAATGTATTATTTAAATTTAACACGTGCCAAATTACCATGTTAATTATAAAGATAATACATTGGTTTAAGCCGCTTCTGCCTTGAAGGATTGATTCTTATCTAAACCCAATCAAATAGATTGGTTTACAATAGGTGCACATGGAATAGATTTGTTCTTGTTTTGGATGGAGTTTAAGAAGCCACTCATGATATTATTTATAGCATAGATGCAAAGGAATCTAAGCATGGTGCCCTCTGATATTTTAACTCGTATACTAGACATAGTATCAGCAACTTGCGCTCTTCTGGTCATAGCAATATTCTTCTTAATAAGTAAGCAAGCAAATATAAACTAGTGCTGACAGATAGGAAAATACAACCCAAATGCTGTTGATAGAGTCTCTATGCGCTTGCAGCTTGCCATTGCCTTCACTGATCTTTTTAAGCATTGTATCAATAGCTTTTCTATTGAGTTTAAAGGGCCCTTCTGTTCAGCAATTGGATTCCTTGGCTTTTTATCCTATCACATATATATGTGTTTGAACATATGCATTGCTTTAAACTTGAATCTCGTTGTCCTATGCAATAGAAGACCAAAGCATAAATGGGAGATATTTTACTGGACTGTATCTTTTCTACTCCCATTAATACTCAATGTACCACTTTTAGGTAAATATAGTTTTTTTTTTAAAAAAAACTTATCCTTTAGCTCTAGGTTTCTTTGGGGAAAGCTACAGTGGAAACTGTAACTTAATCAATGGACCTAAAATTAATGACATTATTGAAATAATCTATAGTGTCATTTTTTCAACTGGGGCCATTACCTACAGTCTGATTATCTCTATCATGGTCATCTACAGAGTTAAAGCTACAAGATATGGAAAAATTATGGAGGCACCAGTTAATTCCACTAATAGCCTCAGCAATGCATCACTGCTCAGTCTCAGGAGCCTGATTTTCAGAACCTGCCTATACCCCATTTCCTTCTTTTTATCCTATATTGGCAATAACTTCATTATAGCATGCTATAATATTTTCAAGCATGTTCCAGACCCAATCATTTACTGGGGAAGGTTTGGCTGTAGCTCAAGAGGGATTCTGCACCTGTTCTCCTTCCTTTCTGATCCCATGGTAGCCAAATCAATCTTTCAGCTGGCCAGTTTAAATCTTGAAGAGCCCAGTCAACCCAAGTCAAACCTTGTCCAAAGTAACCTGCCACCACAATGTGATTTCTCATATGGAAGCCTGATGGGTTCCTCTGACGTTTCCCCCTGCTTGAAAAACATAGTCCAGGACTTTTTAAGGTTCATATGATTCTCTATCAAGCCCAAAGCTTTATTTAAATGTCCAGCCTCAACCAGATTTTCTATCCCAATGTTCAAATGCAAAGATTACTGCTTGCTTGAGATAAAGTGTTTGAAATAAAAGACCAAGTTAATTTCTACTTTTTAGAACTGAGACTGTTATTCTTGTACAGTTTGAAGGGTTACTTGAGGTTCCTCACCTTTTTAAACACTTTATTGTCACAGTAGGTTCCATAATGCTGGGTATTGTCTGTCCAAGTAAGAAGGCTTGGAAGGCCGGAAAACCTGTATCAAAATTGACCAAGTTAACGGATTTAAACCAAACAGTCAATTGAAAATGGGTCACAGCTGCTCCAGTATGCCAGCTGAAACCAGCTCCCCTTGTAAACTGACATTGATAAATCAACTTAATATGAGGGTCACCCAATATAAGCTCATAAATTGGAATGGTTGTCAGAAACTGGTCACACAAGGGTTCTTTGCAACCTGGACTAGATACTTACTGGAAGATGCCAAAGGAATAGGAGATCAAGACTCAGGTGGTATTGCTTAGTCAATTTTTCTGATATATATTGAATAATTTTCCCTGTTTCAACTCTAAGAGTTGAGTCCTCCTAAATTTACTCAATAAAAATCAATTATCCCAAGTTCTAATTTTAAATTTTAAAATGCATCCTGTGATTGGGTTGTTGCGGTATATTCTGTACAATCTGATTCAGAACCAAATCATTTTGGGAAGATGGGGCCCAGCATCTGGAACTTTGTTGTTGGTGCTGCCAAATGTCAATTTCATGCCAGCCAATTTTGTAGCTCCTCCCCCCATTCTTGAAACAGAAAATTGTGTCACTTCACAATACCCAGAATTTTATGCTGAAGATGCATTGATACTTTCCCAAGTCATTTATCTTGGTTTACTTTGGTTAGGACTAATTGTTCTGCTTAATCCTGGAGTTACAATTGGAAATTTTACAAAAAGATATCTGAAGCTGCGTTGGTGGTTAATCATCAATTCTATGTGGATTTGGGTGGTAATTCCCCATCACTTAGAAACAGCTTCATATTATCCAGTGATTTTTGTCACATTTATGGCTTATAAAGTCCTTGTAGGGTTTAAATAAGGTTTTGAGAGAATTTAACTCAATCCATCTAGATTCTTTCTGAAAGCTTAGTAACATTAAGCTAGTTGATTATATCCAAATAACTATAGAGAAACCTGATCAAACATACCTTTTCTTAAGGGAATAGTATAAAATCTTCAGAATGAAACCATCCAAAAAGGCTCTAAGCTCAGATTGATTAGGGTTGCACAGTGTTGTAAAGTATGCAGCCTGGGTGCTGATTTCTACAGATAGTTGGTCTACCACTTATTTTTCTTAGTACTATTCATATTGTGGTATAGTGACAGCCTGGATAAGAACAGAGGAATATAAGAATATGATAAGACAAAACTGGTGCTTTATTTGATATGCTAGAAGGTTATATAGCGGGAGCAGGGGAATTATTGCCAAAAGAAAGAGGCACCAAAAAAGGACTTATCATATGGAGGCAGTGGAAAAGTGGCATAGAAAAGTTCCTGGTTGTGAAAAATTTGTTTCACATGCCTTTCCAAATAGAGGAAAGCGGCTCTAAACTGCTATGGATCAATTATTAGTTGCAGAAGTGAAGGCCCGGCTCTATGCGCAATTAGCACTCAATTCAAATATTGCTTTTTAGGCGCAATTAAATGAGTTTGCAGGCATAAAATAACAAACACAGCAAAACAAGTGGGAAATCAGGAAATAATTTAATTGCCATTAAAATAAACAGATTATATTTTTATGCTTATTCATTCAATAATGAAACAAAGTGTTTCCTATAAATAAACTAGTATTATTTGATAACTTAGCACATTATTTTTAAAGTAATAAGTACACTTAACTTCTATATTCTTCTTATTTTCTTAACAAATTTTCTTAATCTTATATCTTCTTACCAGGCTTTAAAATCTTCACTATGCCCTCCACCATGATGCCCTTCTTTCTCTCATGTCAGTCCCTCTGGTATGTAGTACTTCTATCTGTTGAAACTTTCATACCCCAGCATGACTGTAGAACTTTAATTCAGGAATAACCAGGAAGAAACCAGTAGTATCAAACTCCAGAGATACCTGTTGATCTAATTATGTTGGTGAAAGATACCAGTAAATATCTCAATAGAGCCTTATTTGCAGAAAAAAATCTATATATAAAGACACATCTTCTTTTGTAGTCTCTCTTTGATGAACAAAATTAGGGCTGATTTCAAGATTTAGACTGATTTTAACTAGATAAAGGTTAGTTGCCTAATCAATATAGATTGGTATTATTATATTTTTGCCCATCTACAATGACTGGTATTTTTTATCCCACAGTTCCTAGTGCTTGCTCTTTATGCCTTTTGAGTGCTAGTAGGTGGGGTAAATATTGGTAATAAGCCAGGTAAAAATGTGCTCCGAGAAAGATATGTCATGTGGTGTTGAAATCCTGAGATAAACTGGGGCAAGAATAATTAGGGTGCACAACCACAGTAGTAAGTTCTCTTTTCATTAATTTTGGTTGGCTTTATAGGGGACACTTAATGTCTCTATGCAAGCATAGAGACCTAAACACACCACATTAGTAGTTATTTAGAAAAGTAGTTGCTAAAATATTAACTTGTGGTGCTTGGGAGGTAAGGTTGGTTACTTGAGTTTAAAAGCCCAGACTAACCACTTGGGTGAATATGAAGAGGCAAGAATACCACTTTATGTTAAGTTTAAAGAAAATATAGTTGGAGAGTATCACTATGACTTGGGTACTTTGAATAAAAGAACACAAGCTTGGTCATTGCTGTGCAGTTTATAGCATCCTTAATAAATGCTGTGAAGAACTTTGAAAAATTATCCTGGATAATTGGCAACTAACTCAAAAGAGGTTCAATTCTCATATAATGTTTTCCAGGAGTTTTTATGATGTCAATATTTTAATAAATCATTTGATTAATTTTTTCAAACTCTTTTTCTATTTTTGAGTATATTCTTCTTCAAAGTATATGAAATGTTGTAAATTAGACTGCATGAATAGATTGTTCAAGGCTATCAGTAGAATTAATTCTGATAGTCAAGGCTAATTTGGTTTGCACTCAAATACGCCAGATCTGATAGATTTGCAATTCTAACTGTATCTCAGATGTTATGATAATTCCGCCAACCTGTTACATCCAGATGGATTGAGCTTGGGAATTGCAAGTAGCTTCCATAATGAGCAGCTGCAAGCTGCAGCCACTCTGAAGTAACTTGCACTTACCTTTCCCTGCCGGATCATCTGGATCATCCCCAAATGGAAGGAATGTGGATGCAAGAGCCTGATGGACACAAGAAGATGCTTTAATGTTCCAAACAATTTTGCAGGTGTTAATAACACTCCTTAAGCCATTTTACAGCCTTCCTAGTATATAACTTCCCTTCTTTCCCCAATAAAAGATACTTTCACACATTATCTACTTACTTTTACACTCTACTTAGTTGTTACCTTAGATTTAAAGGTAAAGACTTGTATTAATTTGTACATAGGCCTGGAACCATACTCTCCAAAGCTAGCACTATAGATGTTAATCCCCAAGACGTTCAAGGCCAAAAATACAACATTGATGCTCACTTCAATATGCATCCTACTAGATACACTGAACCTGCAGGACACCCCCACCTTGGTCCTGTTTCAGCCCTGGGAGGGAATAGCTCTCTTCTTGACTTCTACTTTGGTGAAGATGTACTTACCTTCTTGGATAAAGTGAAAACCTTTACTGTTGGTTATAATGAAGAGCAGAAGATCAAATATATGCTCAACAGTTTGTGTCAAACTTTCTTTGATACTATTATGCCCTACCTTGGCTTCAGTTACTCCTATCAGTACCTCCAAGCGGTGATAAAGCAAAAACTCCACTACCCACAAGGTTGTATCAAAGCCAGTCCCATCAATGGTTTGATAATCACTAGCACACCTCAGGACTGCCACTTGGATGCTTCTGAAAACTCCAATGATTCCAGAAATAGCCCTGAGTCAACCAATGCTCCTATTGCTGAATCATTGAACAAGGTTAAACATCCTTATTCTTTGGCTTGTGAAGTCAATCAAGTTAGTGAAGCTCAATATCTTTCAGAAGAAGACCAAGTGAAATTTGTAGAGAATATCTTTGAACCTAAAGAATATCTTACTGAAGTGAAGCCCATCAAATCACCAATCATCCATGAAGAGTACAGTGAAAAGAAACAGGATTTGGACCATGAAGTAAATTCCATGGAGGTGCTAATCAGCAAGGATAAAGATACATCCTTGGCTGCACCTATAGCATTACTTTATCTGGATCTTTTAGAGCCCTCTCCTGTTGATCACAATATCAGAGGTGGAGATTCAGCTAAGGATGATGATGTTGTCCTCCATGAAGTTGAGATAGTTGGACTTCATACCTTCCAAAAGCCTCATCTCTCTCTGCCTGAACCTTTGCCTCCTGAAGATTCTGGAACTGTCAAGTCCTTCTCATACTCATACCATAGACCTGTTAAAGCCCAGGGAGGGAATGGTCACCTTTCAGCTCCTGCACTAAACCAATTGAGAAGACTTCTCCAAAAGACTCCTGAGGCTACTCTATCAGAAGACAACATCCAGGCTGGTATAAACCAAGCATCCTCCCAGGACTTGCCTGAGATCAGCCAGCTTATGAGATATGTTTGGAGATCTTTGACTATCCAGTGCTACTGGATCCTGAACTTGAATGTGGCTTGCCTGATCACTCTTGCTGCTTATGAAACTTTCATAAGAGAGAGGTTTCAGACACTCAGCCAATTTACTGAAACCATTGAGCACTCCTTATGTAAATCCATCCCTCAAAAGATTCATCACACTGGTCTTTCATTGAAGATCCTCTTGGAATTACATGGAAAACGTTTTGGTCACCATGATGCCTCTCACCTGAAACCTTGGATCTGCCCTGAACTAGTAATGCCTGGACCTGAAGAGCTCCAGATCCTTCTAGCCAAACTTAGCCCTGTTCCCTTGACTGTGCAAAATAACCAGCTTTTGGGATATTTCAGATTGGAAGAACACGCCAACTTGCTCCAAGATTCACCCTTTGCTGGACTTGATGGGCTAGGACTTCCTGTAATCCAATCCTTGGCCTTGATCCCTCAAGACTCTCTGGTTGGTCTCACTGAACCAGAAAAGGACCAGGATCTAGCTTTCTTTGACAAGTACAAGAAAGTCTTTGCTAAAGATGACTTGGACCTTGGGAAAGCCATTGGAGTAGAGCATACTATTGACACCCAAGAACAACCTCCAATCCAATCTCGTCATATTTGCTGTAGCCAAGGAAACCAAGCTATTGCTAACAAAGAGCTTCAGAAGTTACTAATATCTGGGTTGTTGGTATCCAGCAAAAGCCCTTGTTCTTCTCCCCTCCTTATTGTCAAAAATAAGAATGGCTCTAATAGAGGGTTCATTGACTATAAAAGACTGAACCCCATCACTAAGAAGGACTCCTACCCCCTCCCACATATTGATGATACTTTGGACAGAATAGGAGGAGCCAAGTTCTTCAGTGCCATGGACCTTATTAGTGGCTATTGGCAGATTGATCTACCCCCTGAAAATCAGGAGAAATGTGCCATAATCACTAAAAAGGACTATTAAAGCCCACCAAGATTCCCCAAGGACTGACTAATGCCCCTGCCACTTTCCAGAGAGCTATGGATGCAGTTATGGGTGACATAAAGCTCAAATCTGTGCTGGTATACCTGGATTACATTAATGTCTTCTCCAAAACTTTCAATGAGCACTTACAGCACTTGGAGGAGGTCTTTCAACAGTTACTGAAAGTCAATCTGAAGCTGAAGCTGCAGAAGTGTAGTTTTTTAAGGAACACTTGGAATTCCTAGGGTTTGTGATAAGCAAAGATGGTCTACTCCCTGTACCTGCTAAAGTGGAAGCAATTGCCAAAATGCAGGTACCAGAAAACAAACATGATATCCAAGTCTTTCTGGGAATGATTGGTTACTATAGGAGGTTTATCCCAAACTTTGCCACCCTTGGTGACTCCTTGTTCAACCTTCTTCATGCCAATGTGGACTTCTTCTGGAGCTCTGCCTGTCAAAAGGCCTTTGATGCTCTGAAATAGACCTTAATGTGTGCCCCTGTACTGGTCTACCCTAAATTTGAGAAGCCTTATGTAGTGCACACAGATGCTAGTCTCACTGCCCTTGGTGGTGTTCTTTCCCAACTAGATGACAATGGATTAGAACATCCTGTTAGTTATTGTTCTTGCACCTTGAACTGTCATGAACTTAACTACACAGTGACTGAAAGGGAATGCTTGGAAGTAATCTACTCTTACCAGAAGTTTAGAGTATACTTACATGGTGTACACTTTACTGTGATTCCAATCATGCCTCCCTCCAATGGTTGAAAATATTGAAGGATCCAGAAGTAAGACTTACCTGTTGGGCCATCAAACTTCAAGCCTTCAATTATGACATAGTGCATTGTGCTGAAGCCGTTCACCAGAATGCAGATTGCCTCTCAAGACTGCCTACTGTTTTCCTTGTGTCCTCTATTGCTGATGTTATCTATGATTTGCTACTTGTTGACCAATCTTTGTGGGGAAAAAGCCCACCAAAATCCAAAGTGTTCCTAGGAAGCTTTTTGTGGACACAAAAGTTAAAGATGGTCAACTCTTTAAACTCTGCAAAAACAACTGGTTGCAATACACATGTTCTTCACTCAGAAAAGACTATGTAGTTACCTTGCACAAAGCTACATGACATGGAGGCAAACACAAGACACTGGCTCAGCTACAGCAACACTGCTACAGTGAAGGTATTCTCTCTGACGTTGCTGAAATTCTGGCTGCTTGCCATGACTGCAATGTTGAACGCCCAAAAGTTGCAAGATTCCAGCACAAGCCGATCCACCCAGGATTTGCTTCCCACACTGTTGCTATTGATGTAGTGGGACCCTTGACAGCTTCCAAAGGGAAAAACAAGTAAATCATAGTGGCTTTAGACCATTTGATCAAGTGGGTTGAGGCCAAGGCTATCCCAAATCAGTCTGCCTTAACTACAGCCATGTTCATCTTGGAACACATCATCTACCGTCACAGATGTCCTCAGATGCTATTAACTGATAACAGAACCAACTTCACTAGCTATATGATACCCAGATTAAGTCAAATAATGAGTATAAGAGGCACATTATCCACCCCATACCACCCCCAAACTAATAGAATGGTTAACAGACTAATGAGAGTTGTCAAAACAGCAGGCACAACCTGCCAGCAAGGTTCCAAACAAGCAGGTTTGTGACCCACAATCTGATTACCCAGCCACTCAAAGCCAGACTAGGAAGTTAACTTGAATTGCCAAATCTGACAACATGAACAAACGATGATCCTTTTATGGTGAATACCCTGTTTTGGCTTTTGACTCATTACCAGGATCAAGCCACCCCCTTCACCATCCAGCTGTGTGATCAACACAATCATGATCCTACTATCCTTGATTCACATGAACTATATAATCACTATCTCCCAATAAAGATTATTATCTAGCTTCTAAATATTTTTCCCCCTGTAACTCTGCTAAAAAAGCACAGTTACAACATTGGTAGCACAGGTAGGTTCTCCATCCTACCTTATCTTGAAAAATTCTGCCTGTTGCCCGCACACGCCACGGCCAACAAATCCTTGATAGAATTATGTCTGGCCTCCTGCCCGACTGGACTCCGTACACTCCTGGTGCTGAGATACCTGATGGTTTTGTTCTCTACCAAAACACGGTGATTCCACTACCTTCCTTCAATGCCATGTCTGCACAAGGGCTCTTTCAGGCTCCCTCCTCTATTCTGCGGCCGGCCAACAAAAACACCATGCCTGCCTACGTAGCCCAAAGACTGTGAAGCGCTACCTTGGAACCTTTTGCTGGGGCCAACAACAACAACACTGACACATGGATTCAGTCCGCCCAGAGCAAGTTGGCCCAGATGGAATTCCTGCAGCAATTTTGGATTGCAGAAATCTCCATCCGCCTGACCCATGACGCTAGCACGTGGTGTGACAAGTGGCACAAAGAACACGCCAACAAGAACTGGGATACCTTCAAGCAGGACTTCTTGGCAAGGTTTGTGCTTAAGGATACAGCAATCATGATAATACACCAATTAAAGAACCTAACCCAGACAGGCACTGTGAAGGAACTCACTTGCATCTATGAGGAGCTCTAACTTTGTGCACCATCTGACATGGCCTTTGACACCCCAGCCACACACCTCATGTACTACAATGCCCTCAAGTTGCATGTAATGAGGCACATAAACCTGGATCAAGTGACCAATCTACAAAGCCTGCACCGCAAGGTGGAGAAAACGGAACAAACATTCAACGCCCTCCATAAGGCACAAACTGGAAAACAAGAGAGATTCAAGGATTCCCACACAGGCGGGCGCTCCACACAATCACCCCCTGGAGCCAACAGGAATAACACCAAACATAAGCCCACAAGCTCAAACAGACATGAGAATGGAAGCAATGGCCAGTCGAATTGTACCCATTTCTGTATCACTGCCACACAAGGCAATCAAGATGAGGGAAAAGCCCAGTGAGAGCATTAAGCAAGCCAAGCTCTCCCCACACAACTCCCAACTTGCCCAATGATGAGTACCAACCCAAGAATGTGGACCAATGTCCAATGATACAAGTACCCTCAGAGGACCTGGTACTGTACACCATTGCCAGACGTCCCAATAAACTGATGTCCTATCCTTTCTGTTTTTGCAGTTACACAGGCTCAGCACTTCTGGACTTGGGTGCAGATTGAACCCTAGTCAACAGCAGCTTTGTAAATAGGTTCAAGCTAGCCACCAATCCTTTGCATATTAAAAACGTGGTCCTGGCTGATGAACACCATATTGGCGTGACAAGGGAGACTGCCCCCTTCTCTATCATGCTCAAGAACCTCCACTCCACCATCCAAGGTCCTGTCATTGACTTCCCTAAGTTTGACATTGTACTGGGACTAGACTGGTTGCGGAGAAACAACCCTCACGTAGACTGGGCAACATCAGTGCTGACCATCAAGCGCAAAGGTATCAACCACCAGATCTACCCTGACTCAGTGGATCAACTCCTATGCAACTACGTCTTTGTGCACATCACAGAGACCCTGGGAAAAAAGAAAAGCCTGAAGGAAATTGACTGGGACTCCTGCCAGTACAAGATCATACACTTCAAAGATCACCAGGATACCTCCATGCCTCAGGATTGCAAAATTGTGGCCCATCATCCATAAATCTTCAAGGAAGCGCTACCCAGGCTGCCCCCTGAGAAACACACTCAACACTCCATCCAACTCAAAGGAGTTTTCCCCAAAGCGCGCCCTATCTACAGGCTGACCCCAAACAAGGACAACACCCTACGTACCTATCTTAAGGAGGCATTGGAGAAAGGACTTATCTGTCCCTAACAGTCTTCTTTTGGGGCTGCCGTAATCTTTGTGGCCAAGAAGAACAGTACCTTACGCCTGGTCACAGACTACCGAGCCCTAAACAAAGTTACCATCAAGAATTGGTATCCACTACCACTGATTGACAATCTCTTTGACGCCTTGGGAGGGGCCAAAGTCTTCTCCAAGATTGATCTGACTGCAGGATACAACCAGATTTGTATTGAGGAGGAAGACATCCCCAAAACAGACTTCCGCACTAAATACAGCTCATACAAAAGTGTGGTGCTCAACTTTGGCATGACAAACGCCCCTTCCACCTTTGTGACCTTCATGAACAAAGTGTTTGCGCCACACATAGGCAAGCATGCTCTAGTCTACCTAGACAACATCATTGTCTACAGCCCCTTGGTGAAACAGCACCACAAGGACCTAGAGGCAGTCTTTGCTACCCTGGCACAGCACAAACTGTTGGCCAAGCCCTCCAAGTGCCAGTTTTTCTGCAAGCAATTACCCTTCCTGGGACACATAGTCTTAAAGGACGGCATCAAACCCGACAGTCAAAAGATACAGGCCATATGCAAGATGCCGCCACCCAAGGATAAGTTGAAACTCTGCACCTTCTTGGGGATGGTGGCCTATGTACGCTGCTTCATACCTGACTGGCATTTTGACTGCTCCCTTATCCGCCATATCAGGTGCCAAATCCAAGTTTGTGTGGACCCCCCAACGTGACCTCTGTTTTAGACGCCTCAAGGAGAAACTCACAACAGCTCCTATCCTGCAATACCCCAAACATGACGGGGAATACCAAATGGAAATTGACGCCTTAGATGCATCCATTGGGGGAGTACTACAAATCAAAAATAATGACAGTGACTTCCTGCCTGTAGCTTATGAATTAAAAAAATTGACAGATGGCAAGTGTTGATACCCTATCCACGACAAGAACTGTTGGCTATTGTGCACTGTCCAGTCAAATGGTGCTGTTACCTAGAACAGCAGAAAGAATTCATAGCATTAACTGAACACAAGTTACTCATATATTTCAAAACTCAAGTAAATCTGTCTCGCCGCCAAGCCTGCTGGATGGAGCTCTTGGAGAGATTCAACATGCTCATACAGTACAAACCTGGGGCCAAGATTGCCATGGCAGATGCCCTCTCCCACCTGTATGTCCGTACCACAAGAGGGAAAAATGGGCTTGACCCAGACTGGCCCCTCTTGGTACTACAAACAAAGGACAAGAGTTTCCCCCCTGGTACAACCAACATAAAAAAGGAAACAGTTATCAAAAAAAACACATATTTGCTGACGTGTACAGGACCCTGTACAGAAAAATGTCTGACGGTACTACCATTCCCTATATCCCCACGCACCAGCAAGTAGATACCATCCTAAGCTATCATAGAGACCTCAGACACACCAAGAGTTGGATCCTATATGAGTTTCTTAAGCACAAGGCCTGGTGGCCAATCTTATATTGTGACGTTCAGGAAGTCCTAGACCAATGTGAGGTATGCAAAAAATTTGCCAAAAGCAAAACCCCTCCAAAGTCAGTACTACCCATCTGCACACAACTACCCCTCAAGGTATGGGCCCTCAACATTGTTGGCCCCATGCCAGGGAAACACAATGATAAGAAATACATCATCACCGCCATAGACTTTGCTACAAGATGGCCAGTAGCCCAAGCAGTGAGGATGCACACTGGCAATGACGTACAACAATTCATTGGTAAAGAAATAATCAGCAGGTTTGGAAAGCCAGAACTCCTGATAACCAATGGGGGCAAAGAATTGACCTCCAAAAACACCAACATATACCTTGCTAAAAATGGGGTCAAACATACTGTGACAACACCATACCACCCACAGGCCAATGGACATATAGAGCGGCTTAATGGCAGCCTTGTGCAAGCCTTAGCTAAGCTCACCACCAGGAGACCTGAAGACTGGTATAAGCAGCTATTGACTGCACTACTTGTGTGCCAAACCCAAGTGAACAGATCCACTGGAAAAGCCCTTTTGAGTTGGTATACAGCACACAGCCAAATATCATTCAAGCATTAACAGGACCCAAACTGGAAATACCAAGTAAAGTCCCCCCACGCTCAGACCCTCAAGTTATAGAGGCCAACAGCAAGAAAACAGACAAGGAAAATAAACTTCTGCAAAAGACCTTTGTCCCCATTCAAGATAGACATGAAGTTGGGGACAAAGTTTGGGTCATGAACGTTGATAAAAGCAAACTACTACCCAAGAAAGTAGGACCAGCAATCATTCTAAAGGTAAACAACAATAACACTTACCTTGTGCAAGGACTTGGGAAGCGCAAAAAAGACAAGACCTTACATCATGATTTCCTAAGACTCTGCAAAGCAAGAAAAAAAACAACAAGAAACTGCCCTGCCTGCCACATAACAATAATTAGTTCAGAACAGCGCCCGGGCTCCTGATGACCTCCCTGACAACCTACCCCAGAGGAGGCCAACCTTCAGTTGGGGGGGGTTTCAAAAAGCAGGCTTGACCCGCCAGCAAGGTTCCAAACAAGTGGGTTTGTGGCCCGCAATCTGATTACCCGGCCACTCAAATCCAGACTAGGAAGTCAACTCAAATTGCCAAATCTAACAATATGAACAGATGATGATCCTTTATGATGGATACCTTGTTTTGGCGCTTGACTCATTACCAGGATCAAGCCACCCCCTTCACCATCCAGCCATGTGATCAACACAATCATGTTCCTGTTATCCTTGATTCACAATGACTATCTAATCACTATCACTCAATAAAGATTATTATCTAGCTTCTAAATATTTTTCCCCTTGTAACTCTTCTAAAACAGCACAATTACAACAGAGTTTGGTACAGATCCTCAGGAAACTAGCACACTAACATGAGTCAGAATGGGACACTTACCTTCCTGCAGCTAACTTTGCTTACAACATTGGCTATCATAGAGCAACAGGCAAACCCCTCTTCCAACTCCTGTATGAACTCCAGCCTGGTTTACCTCCTCATCTGTACTCCTTGGTGAAGCCTAACCCTGATGTCACCCCAGAAGCCTACCTTCATAAGCTGGCCCTGAATTTGATCAGAATACAGGCTGAAGCCTACACTGTCAACCTGAGTACCAAGAAAAAAGATGTGGAGCATGCCCAGAATAAACTCCCTTCCCTCCCTAGCTATCAGATTGGAGATCTAGTCTAATTCTATAGCAATCAAGACTATGAGTGTGGGAGCAAACTTGCTTCCCTATGGCAAGGACTGTTAAGGTCATCAAGAAAGTAGGTCCTGTCAGTTTTACACTAAAGGAACCTACCACTGGACAGCTGGTCACCAGAGTCCATATGCAATACATGTGTATGGCTCCTAGTGATCAGGAGTAAATTCCCTTTAGGACAACAATCCAGAAGAAGAAAAGCCTAATAAAAAATGCCATGGGTTGTTGTCCACGTTGCAGAAAGAAAGAAATAAGACAATATACAGAAAAGGGCTTTATTGGAACTTGCAGTGTTTGGAAATCACTGCCTTCAAGTGATGAGTCATTGTGAGAAGAACCACACAGGCTTCCATGTACTCCTCAGCGTAGTCCTCCTTAAAATGCCACAGACAGAACATATGATAATCAGGATATTTATTCAAGCCTGCACCCAGTTGAGCCCCATCCAGACTGGGAATCCAATCCTCACTACCAAGGCATCCTAGAAAAGATGTTGTCTGCTCCAGTATTTCTGACTTAAGGCAATATCAGGCTTATAAACCTCCCTTATAAGCCCCTCAAAAAGTAAAGGAACATCCCCCACTTCAGCCACTACTGGTTTATCCAAAGGAAATATGAAGAGGTTACCCAGCAAGGCCAACCTGGTGTACATGTCTTAGCTCTTAAGGTTTAAAGCTGTAAGAAGACCTGCTGTTAACTGTTGGATAAGGAAGTTCTTACAATCCTTGTTAACCCAACTGGCTACCTCCAGGTCTAACTTCCCTTCATGGCACCAAGCCCTGATTATCTCCCAGACCACCACCAGAACCAGGTCAATCTGTTCTTGATTGAACTTATTCCCCTGCCATTCAAAGTTTTGGAGTTGTCCCTCAGCAAACTTCAATGCTGCTTTTTGGTCAAAACGGAAATAGTAAAAATTCCCTTCCTTGACTTTGGCCTGGGTTAATACAGATGGTTCCTTCAATACCTCTTAAAATAAGGCATGCAGATGAGGCCCCTCCCCCAGTTTAATTTCTTTGGCTTCCTTCCAGTCTAGAGCACCAGAAATATCAAACCAGGCGACTCCTTCTTCCTGCTGAGCCTCTAGTTGTATTACTGGTTCTTGGGCCTGGGAGGTTTGGACTTGCTTTACCAAATGTTTGGCTCTTTTCTGGATTTTGTTGTGGGCACTCTTTTCCTTAGCCAATCTGGCAGATTTACTTGCCATTGCTCTGGCTCTAATGGTTGATGCTCTTGAAGCTCTGGAAGGATTGTTGTGGTTATATGACATGTGCAATCCTTGAGTGCAGTGCTCTCTATTTTATACCCTTGTCCATTCTAGTGGTGGGAAATGCCATAAATTAGATTGCATGGATAGAATGGTCAAGGCTATCAGTGGAATTAATCCTGATGATCAAGGCTAATTTGGTTTACGCTCAAATCTGTTGGATCCAACGGATTTGCATTCCTAATTATAATTCAGATGTTACAGTAATTTGGCCAACCTATTACATCCTCATGGATCAGGTTCAGGAACTACTAGCAACTTCTGGAATGTGCAGCTGCAAACTGCAGCCCACTCTGGAGTAAAGTGCACTTACTATTCCCTGTCAAATTGTCTGGATCATCCCTAGAAGGAAGGAATCAAGATGCAAGAGCCTGGTGGACACAAGAAGATGCTGTAATATTCCAAACAATTTTGCAGGTGTTAATAACACTCCTGCAGCCATTGTGCAGCCTTCCTAGTATATAACTTCCCTTCTTTCTCTAATAAAAGATACTTTCACACATTATCTACTTGCTTTTACACTCTCATTAGTTGTTACATTAGATTTAAAGGTAAAGACTTCAGAGTCTTTAATACTTATATTAATTTGTGTATCAACCTGAAACCATACTCTCCAAAGCTAGCACTACAGATGTTAATTCCCAAGACATCTGAGGCCAAAAATACGACATGAAACAAGATAAAGGGGGAAATTGAGAAGAGAATGATACTTTATTGATATGAATTTAGAGGGTTATATAGTATCATGAGAAGCCATATACTGTCCATGTACATCATGGTAGTCATGGGGCTTCTCCAGTTAGTGTTTCATTTGGGACTCAAATATTTGATCCCTATATAATCTGGGTGGCTAATAAGAGTGCCACTGTCATGAATGACATTTCAATACTTGTATTGAAAATCTGGGAATTGAAGCCCAGGTCTCAGGGAAAGCCTTATGTTGACCAGAGTGGACAGGAAACCACCCAACTGCCAGTTGGGTCAAACCCTGGACCACCAGAGATAGATGACCCCAAACAGGGGGAACAGAAACCTGCCAACCTGTCAAGCGTCAATACTGGAGGTTTGAAATCAACATTAGAGACCCTGGAATTGAACCCCGACCCTCCAAAGTCTACTTGAGTCACACAAAGTGACAGGAACCCGCCAACTTGTTAAATTGCAAACCCAAGTTGACAAGTTACTCCAAGACCCGCCAGTCTCCCAAGGACAATTCCCCTAATGGTCACCAGATTGCTGCCAACCTTGCACCACCAAAGATCCGGATCTATGCAGAGGTTGTAGCTTTCCTTAAGGAGGTTAAAACAAAACCTACTGTTAACTCTTCCAATGACCACCAGCAGCTGCCAGTCTTCCGTCCAGAATGAGTAGTACAATTGAACTACTCAGCTGACGTGATGAACAGTAGCGGCAGAACAAAGCATTGTCCTTCTATTCACCAGAGCAGGCACAACCTGGATCTGCTGCCCTCAAGACTCTAAGCCAAGATCCATGCCCTGCCAGTGCCTTGTCTGTGAACCTAAACCCTGCAAAAATCAAAGAAGCAAAAACCCATGGTATAAAAGCCCCGGCAGTATGGTGATGATCATATTGTCACTTTTGATAATAAAGTTTTATGAACCTTTGGTTTGAAAAAATCTTACCTTATCTAGTCTTAAGGATCTTTCATCTTAACTCCGGCCAAGTAAACTATCAGGCAACTGCCCCCTCTGGAGACCAACCTGCTGACCCTCCTCAAGCATTATACCTTCACCCTGGAGCCCCCTTTGGACCTGTGCATTTTACCAAATACCCGCCTAACCCTGCCTACGCAGAGTACGACTTGGAAACCATCCTCATTGCCAAACTCTTGGCAAGGACTAGAGAAACTGAATACATAGGACATGAAGGAAAGAGGATTGAGGTACCACCCTTATTGTTTAAAGACAAGTACAATTATCTGCCTGCCTACTTTGTTCACATGACTCTGCCCTTAACCCCGCAACCTGACTGCCCAATGGAGACCCCATCGCGGTTGAGACTATGTCCACCCAACTGTTTGGAGTACTCTACATTACTTTGACAGGAATGGTAGACACTATGGTGTCTAATTCAGGGCCCTGGTCTTTGCTTGGGCAATCTGTATCCTATATTATCAAGTTAGCACCCATCCTATGGCAGGCATTACCCTCTAGCCCGGCTGTATTCTGTCCCAAGCCAACCAATGCATCTACCTATGCCTGGCTTCCTGAAAGCCACCAACTTACTGATTAATCAAGAAATCACTTGGGGAATTAGCTTCCTGAGAAGGAGTAATTGTAGATGTTGTGTCACTTTACAATGTATAAATGTAATTCTATGCACATTAATCATATCAAAACTATTAAATATTTAAAATATTTAAGGATATAAATACATACTGCTAATTTATAAGATCTTAATGTTAGTAATGATGCGAATTGAAAGGGAAGGTGTTGTTTTCTGAATAAGAATTAGCATCATTATCTTGATAATTTAAATTTACAGCACAGAGTTCTTTAAAAAATGTATTTCAGCTATTCTATATTTCTAACCGGTATAATGATTTAGGGTTTTCTACAAAAAATTAAATTCCAAACCTATAAAATTTTTGAATAAATATAATTGCAGTTTATTTCACTGCTCAGATGTTTTGATTGATTTTAGGGCAACAATCCCTTATTTAATACAGGGTAAAATTTTTATTATCCTTCAAGAGTTTACGTCTCAACACAATAAAAGAAAAACCTTTTTTAAAATAAAGTAACCTTTCTTTACCGACTAAAGTGAAGATCTATTAATAGCAGATGATATATAAAAAATTGTATCTAAAAAACAATTAAAAAATCTAACTCTGTATTTGCAAGAAAATAAAAACAAGCATGGCTTCAAAATGTCAACAAAAGGAGATAATATCTTCCTTTGAATATTTTTTATCCTAATATGCTATTAAAACACATTAAGATATTTTATAGTTTGGATAAAACCAATCAAGAATAAGCTCGCTTCCATTAAACAATTCAAAGTCTATGGATAATTCCGGTTGATTTTTTATCTATTCGGCTTGTATTATTAGATAGATAATATTTTATTGAAAACTCTTATTCTCAAACTTGATGATTGAAATGTACTTTAAAAAAGATTTAATAAAGAATTAATAAAATAGACCGACTTATCAAATTTGGTATTTTATTTATGGGATAGCTTTAGGCTTGAGGGGTAAATTTTATAAGTCAGTTGGTGCGACAATTATGTAAGCAGCCAAGCCTCTAAAGTAGCCGTGTTGAAAGAAGAGGAGTTATAGTAGCAGGCTGCTTTTAGGGTAATTTTGCTGATATAAGCCTATTTTTGTGCGTGAGTTGCTAGTGGGCCAAGATGTACGCCAGCAAGTATTTTAGTCTGTCACGACCAAAAGTTACTATTGGTAAACCAGCCACCGTTGGAGTAAGCAATTATACTGATCTCCTTCAATCAAGCGAATAAGCAGAACCTGTTTGATTTCGCAGCATCAACCGGTACGCTAGCAGTAAACATTCTGCTGCTTGCTGAGACACCCACAAGCACAGGAAACAAGGACACACCGGAAACAGAACAATACGAGAATGAACCACACAGGAAACAGAACAACACGAGAATGAACCATACACCAGAAACAACCACACGAGAATGAACCACACACCAGAACCACAGGGACACCCGAAGCACAAGAACCAGACAAGACACCAATAGAACCTAGAATCACAAGGATTCCAGGGCACTAAAGATGCCGAAGATATTTTAAATAGTTAGTAATGGTTACAAATATACAAGTACCCAATCGACAGGGTAGCGGAGGAGGAGGCAGACCAGAAACATATTCAGGCGATGTAGGAGGGCCAGGCGGAACGAGAGCAGCACAAGAAAAGCTGGCACGGTAATAGAAGCTGAAGGTTAAATTAAACCTAATATATAGCATTTCGGATCCAAGCTGAGCATGATTTATCTTAGCTTTTGATGTCATCTAAAGCTATCTGTGTTGCAGTTGCGTCATTTCATTGGTCAGGGTTACATTTCTCTCTCAACATCTAATGTCAAATAATTGTCATGCTGCTTAGTAGCTGCTGACACATGACGGAATGTGAACGGTTTAAAATAAGCAACCCTTAAACCAAAAAATTCTAGACTATCGATGCAAATTAATTCCTGCCAATCAGAGCTAAATAATTCCCTATAATTAATCATTGAAAGAATTAAAATGGCATAGCTTTGTTCTGCGCACCATTTTTTATGATTTTATTGTTGAGATATAATTTGACTTTTATTGGGAATTTTGTTGTTAATTTAAGTGGTTCCATACAAAATTTTAGATGATAACCGAAGTTAATTGTCCTTGAAAGATTAAATTTTTGATATTTTATCGCAGCATTACTTTAATAACCCAAATTACATATATTTGCTTAAGCAAAAAAAGTTGGTATTGATTTATTCAAAAAAATACACATGCCTTACTCTATCCATTCCCGTATTTTAAGAAATCCCCTTGCTGATAATGCAAAATCAATTTATGCTAAACCTAATGATTAATGTTAAAATTCCAGATCAGCACGATTTAACTAAGAAAATTGTATTTCCACAAAAAATAAATTTAACGTCGTAACCATTTTATAATCAAAATGTCACAACTTTGATTTTAAATACTTATCAATTTCTATAGCGACACACTAGAAAAACTTTCTTAACCTTCCGACTCTACATAAAATTAAAATAGTTTAATATTTTATCAATTTAATACTGCTTCAACAATAATTAAATGCTGTTGATTGCTTAATGAAACCAAGTAAGTGATAAAGCTTTATAACTTTCCATCTTGATAAAATTAGCTCCTATTATCTAGAACAGATTTTTATTGTCTACCAAATCGTACCAAACTTGTTATGATTAAAAAATAGCTACTCCATGTCCTTTGAGGTTAAAGTTTTGGCTGAGGTATCAAAAATAGTAGATTTAAATTATTCCATACATGGTTTTGATCGGAATTAGAAAGATTGATTAGCATGGATACATTCTATCCAGTTATAAATCTCTGTGGAAATCTAAATAAGAGAATGCTATAGTTGATCAGTACATAAATATATAAACCCGAGCCATTATAAAAAATAGCAATAATTATTTAACTTTGATTAGTTTTCTTAAGTAACCTGTTTTAGTTAGGAATATTTAAAAATCCTTCAAAATGATATACTGTAAATTCAGAACCTAGACATAAAAATACGGGATTTTCAAATCCTTGGTCCAGATTTCAAATTACTTTTGAATGCCATTAGTAAACTCAAATAATAATTGCGGGAACTGGAATCCAAATTTAATATACAGTAAGCACACTAGGAAACACCAACCCAAATCAAGAAGCTCCACCATGACTAAAATCAACCTAAAAATTCAATCTCAATAACCATATTTAGATATAAAAAGTGATTAAACTTTAAAATTATCCAAACCTGGAAAGTGTACAATATTATACACTTCAAATCACAGATAAGAGATTTTGTTACTATTCAAGGCTAAATCAAGAGAGAATAACTACTCACAACTAAACCAAAAACCTAAATAAATACATATTTAATCTAAAATATATTTTTTATTTTATTTTTATGGACCAACAATCACATTCCCAACCAGCTTCTGCACCAGTCTGCGGGGCAGCCTGTCCACAAGGGCGTCCCAGAGAGTCCAAGAACAGACCCAGAACACAAATTGAGGGGGTAATGCCAACACACAGGCCTCCCAAGGTGTCAGCACTAGTCAACCACCTCCTGCTTCCCAAGCCAGAAACAGCAGCTTGAATCCAAGATATAAGCCTCTCTTGCAGCCTGTCACCAAAGTCTCTCATACCAGAGTTATTGGGAACAATGAGGTTACATACACCTCCTCTATTTACCCATTAGTCACCTGGCCCCGCACAATGGATCCAAGAGTTGCCACTTCCTGCCCCTGCGTTTTTGACATGTCCTATGAGCCATTGGCCACAACTGAGGAGCCATCTGTGCCTGTGATGTATGCCACCATTGACAGCACCAGTGCAACCAAGTGTGATCCCACCTTCTACACAAAGGTCCTTATCCCCTGTGTTGAGCCTGCTAGCCAGGATGCTGCAGTATCTGCCAAGGGCCGGCGTTGGTTGACAGAAAGTGAGAATAAAGCTCTCCTCAACTGATTGAACAAGGGAATGGCAATTTGGGATATAGCGTCCCAATTTAGTGACACGGCCAGATATATTGTTGACATCAAGACCAAATATGGCAACACCGGGCAAATAGCCAAATATTCCAAGGCTAAGCAGCAGCCCAAACTCCTTCAGCCCATACATTTTGAGGCAATCAAGCAGTGGGTAGCCAAGGATTGTCACCTGGACACACTTGCTGTCTAATCAATGCTTCCCACAGAGTTTGGGCTTTCTGTCAGGAATGACAATTTGGATGCTCCTAAACCTCAAAAAATGGAACCAGAGTCAAACCCTGGACAAAACATTTTGCAGACTGCCAGACTCACAGGCTGGGAACACGACAACCTGCTACTAATTAAAGAAGTTGCTACCAGCCTGCCAGGACCCAAACCCTTAGCTGTCCCGCAGGATTCTGTAAGCAAACCGCCAGTGCGAGATGCCAAGAATTCCCCTGAGGTGCCAACGCCTGACACTGGCAGTGTTCCCGGTGAACTAGACAAATCCCCCCTGGGAATCATTCCAAACTCTCCCAAAGTCCCGGGGAAGGCACTGAACCCAAAGAGGCACCCAACACTCAAATCAATAAACAGAAGGATTCAAAGCCTTCTCACCCCAAAGCAGCCAGTGCCAAACTGCCAGTGCCAAGTGCCACACTGCCATCTGAGACACCTGATGCCAACCCGCCCAAGTCCAGAAAACCTGACCAAGAAGTGAAACCTGGCAGTGTGGGATAAATACCTGTCAGGCCAAGACCAAAACCCCATTGTCATTTTTTAAATAAAGGTTATGAGATATTGGTTTCCCCAATTATTGCTGTATTTTATCCTTGTAGTCTGCCAGTTCATTCAAAGATCCTCTGACCCCCCTGCCAACCTGCCAGCTATGTACCGCCTTCCAGGTGCTCCCTTTGGTCCCAGCCACTTCACGGAGTATCCCCTAAAGCCAAAGTACAGAGACTATATCACTGACAACATACTAGCCCAGGACCCCTTAGCCAGAATCACTGAGAGAACCAGATACAACCAAGAAGGCCCTTGGTACATTACCAAACCCAGCCTGTTCAGAGATAAATACAACTTACTCCCTGCCTACCAAATAGACATGGAGCCACCCGTCACCTCCAAGCCAATGCCCGCCTCCACTGCCGAACTCCCACTAGACCATACCAACAAGCTTTTTGGAATTGTATATATCACTCTCATGGGAGTAATAGATATAATTGTCCCCGCCGCTGGTCCGTGGTTGTGGCTGGGCAAGTCAATGTCCTACCTCATTAAGTTAGCACCAATTCTTTGGTGGGCCCTGCCCACCCAGTCTGCAACCCGCCAGTTCCCAGATGCTAGCAAGCCGGCCAGTCAGGGTTAGTTCCCTGACACTTTCTGTCTCCAAAACCCTTGTCTACAATACTATGGTCAAGTTGGGATTCTCCTGGAAAGTACAGGGAGTTTTGCTGTATGATAGAAAAAGCGCCAAGACCATTGAGAATCAACACATTTATGCTGAGACCTATATGGCTCTTAAGCAGACTGGTAATTTCCCGTTATTTTATATCAACAAATTGTTGTTTTTCTTCTCACTCAGGTCTAGGCATGGGTGGGTTGAGAAGGGCCCAAGGACAACATACCCCATTGTACAGCTGTCTATTCCCAGACCTATTCAATGGTTGTGCTTCTTGATTCCCGCAGGTTGGATTAATTTCAGATGATCAAGGGTTCCCATAATAGCAGAATGTCAGAAATTTTCAAACCATGGTATTTTATCATCCATCAGATGATATCCTAAGTCTTCTAACATTAGGAAAGTACAGAGAACCTGTGATTTTGGCGGAACCTTTGGCCCAGAATATTTTGTTGTCATCAGAAGTAGAAAGTCTGACAGGGTCCAAGGTCCAAAGGAATTAGGACAGTTCTTCCTACTTCTGGATATAGGTTCATAGTTGTCTCTATAAATTACTATAGATAGCTATACTGTATGACAACAGTATCATCTTTTTCTCTCCACTAATAAATCCTAAGAGAGAATTTCATTAAGGAAATAAGACTTGGGTTAATCATAAAGTCAATAAGGAATCATCAGTCTTTTATTCTAATGGACTGGCTCTAAGGCAGCCTGTCACACACATATTATCTGAGTTAGCTCACAGCTAGAAGAGACTAAAGTAGCATTAGGACAACACGGCAGGAGGCCTGGCCTTTTTGAGGTGGTTTTAAAAGAAGGCTAAATTGACATCTTCCACAGATTGGTATTCTTTCTGTCTACCTGGGCCACTTCCAGGGCTGGCTAGCCCTGGGGTTGGCTACTAGTTCACGGAGATGATTGTTTCACTTAATCAGAGCTACTCTAATACAATAGGCTCAAGACTTTTTATTTAGAGTGTTTGGCCTGACAGCCCAGTCCATTTTGTACTCTTCTAGAAGTGTTTCAAATGACAGCCCATGTGATGGCCTTTGTTCTAGAATATAATTAAAGATTAGAATAGTAATTATTATGAAAAGCATGTTTGAGGTGGTTGTTGAGGTGGACTAATTAATGAGTAGTAATTGCATGTTCCATCAATTAATTGTAATACATGAAAATTTTAATTCCGGGATATGATTTGGTTATTGATTTATAGATCTTGCAGCCTACGGCCTGCATTGTTTTGTTGAAACCATTCCTAAGAGTGATTGGCAGCTGGCCCGCATTAATTGGTTGAATCTGGTAATTAGTCAATATCCCAAAATCCTGACACGGGACATTCCTTGATTTTCTCCAAACCATCAAGGAGTACCTTCAGATTAATTACCGGGGCACAACTAACATTGTTGTGTTGGGTACTAGAACTCAGAACCTGAACATAAAAATGTGGGAATGTCAAATCCTTGGTCCAAATTTCAAATCACTTTTGCAGACAACTCAGCTGAGTGAAAATTAAAATATTTAATAAAATCAACCATTTAATTTGACTTTTTTGGATTATTTAAATTGGCAAATTTTGAATCCCATGAGCAGATAACTCAACTAACAAAAGACAAAACACAGCAAACAAATGCAGCATACATAAATAAGAAATGCAGGATTCTAATGTACAATTTAAGATTTCCTGTATGTCTAACAAATCATAGACAACATGCAAAAATTAATGGATCCAAAATTACAAGATTGTCAAATCCAAGAACCAAATTTCAAATCAAAAATGAGGTGAATTCAAAATAAATATAATTTATGAGTGTCTTAATAAGGATGCTAAAGGATCTAGAGCGTATTTTTGCTAATTCTTTTAGTGTCAAAACAGCAGGCTTGACCCGCCAGCAAGGTTCTAAACAAGTGGCTTTGTGACCCGCAATCCAATTATCTGGCCACTCAAAGCCAGACTAGGAAGTCAACTTGAATTGCCAAATCTAACAATATGAACAGCTGATGATCCTTTATGGTGATACCTTGTTTTGGCGCTTGACTCATTACAGGATTAAGCCACCCCCTTCACTATCCAGCTGTGTGATCAACACAATCATGTTCCTGTTATCCTTGATTCACGATTACTATATAATCACTATCTCTCAATAAAGATTCTTATCTAGCTTCCAAATATTTTCCCCTTGTAACTCTGCTAAAACAGCACAGTTACAACATTGGTAGCAGAAGTAGGTTGTCCATCCTACTTTATCTTGAAAAATTCCGCCTGTTGCCTGCACACAACGCGGCCAACAAATCCTTGACAGAATTATGTCTGGCCTCCTGATGGACTGGACTGTACACTCCTAGTACCAAGATACCTGATGGCTCTGTCCTGTACCAGAACACGGCAATTCCACTACCCGCCTTCAATGCCATGTCTGCATGAGGGCTCTTTCAGGCTCCCTCCTCAATGCCGCAATCAGCTGAAAAAACCACCCTGCCTATGTAGCACAAAGGCTTTGCAGTGCCGCCTTGGAACCCTTTGCCAGGGCCAACAACAACAATGCTGCTGCATGGATCCAGTCCGCCCAGAACAAACTGGCCCAGATGGAATGCCTGCAGCAATTTTGGATTGCAGAAATCTCCATCTGCCTGACCCATGACGCTAGCACGTGGTGTGACAAGTGGCACAAAGAACACGCCAACAAGAACTGGGATACCTTCAAGCAGGACTTCTTGGCAAGGTTTGTGCTTAAGGATACAGCAATCATGATAATACGCCAATTAAAGAACCTAACCCAGACAGGCACTGTGAAGGAACTCACCTGCACCTACGAGGAACTCTGCCTTTGTGCACCATCTGACATGGCCTTTAACACCCCAGCCACACATCTCATGTACTATAACGCCCTCAAGTTGCATGTAATAAGACACGTAAACCTGGATCAAGTGACCAACCTGCAAAGCTTGTACTGTGAAGCAGAAAAAGCGGAACAAACCTCCAACACACTCCATAAGGCACAAACTGTGAAACAAAAAAGGACCAAGAATTTCCATCCAGGCAAGTGCTCCACGCAATCACCCCTGGAGGCAACAGCAATAACACCAACCATAAGCCCACAAGCTCAAACGGACATGGGAATGGAAACAATGGCCAGTCAAACCATATCCATTTCCGTGTCACTGACACGCAAGGCAATCAAGACAAGGGAAAAGCCCCAGGAGAGCACTAAGCAAGCCAAGCTCTCCCCACACAACTCCTGACTTGCCCAATTATGAGTACCAACCCAAGGACGTGGACCAATACCCAATGATCCAAGTGCTCTTGGAGGACCTGGTACTGTACACCATTGCCAGACATCCCAATAAACTGATGTCCTATCATTTCTGTTTTTGCAGTTACACAGGCTCAGCACTTCTGGACTTGGGTGCAGATTGAACCCTAGTCAACAGCAGCTTTGTAAATAGGTTCAAGCTAGCCACTAATCCTTTGTGGATTAAAAACATGGTCCTGGCTGATGAATACCACATTGCCGTGACAAGGGAGACTGCCCCCTTCTCTGTCATGCTTGAGAACCTCCACTCCATCATCCAAGGTCCCGTCATCAACTTCCCAAAGTTTGACATTGTACTGGGACTAGACTGGTTACAGAAGAACAACCCTCACGTAGACTGGGCAACCTCAGTGTTGACCATCAAGTGTGAAGGTGTCAATCATCAGATCTATCCTGACTCTGTGGGCCAGCTCCTATGCAACCACATCTTTGTACGTATCACGGAGACCCTGGACAAAAAGAAAAACCTGAAGGCAATTGACTGGGACTCCTGCCAGTACAAGATCATACACTTCAAAGATCAGGATACTTCCACATCTCAGGACCACAAAATTGTGGCCCACCATCCAGAAATCTTCAAAGAAGCGCTGCCTGGACTGCCCCTGAGAAGCACATTCAGCACTCCATCCAAATCAAAGGGGCTGTACCCAAAGCGCCCTATCTACAAGCTGACCCCAAAAAAAGACAATGCCCTAAGCGCCTACCTCAAGAAGGCATTGGAGAAAGGACTTATCTGCCCCTCACAGTCTCCCTTTGGAGCCGCCATATTCTTTGTGGCCAAGAAGGATGGTACCTTATGTCTGGTCACAGACTACCAAGCCCTAAACAAAGTTACCATCAAGAATTGTTATCCACTACCACTGATTGAAGACCTCTTTGACGCCTTAGGAGGAGCTAAAGTCTTCTCCAAGATTGATCTGACAGCAGGCTACAACCATATTTGCATCAAGGAGGAAGACATCCCCAAAACAGCCTTCTGCACTAAATACAGCTCATACAAATGTGTGGTGCTCAACTTTGGCATGACAAACGCCCCACCCACCTTTTTAACCTTCATGAACAAAGTATTTGCGCCACACATAGACAAGCACACTCTAGTGTACCTGGAAAACATCATTGTCTACAGCTCCTTGGTGGAACAACACCATAAAGACCTCGAGGCTGTCTTTACTACCTTGGCACAACACAAACTGTTGGCCAAGCCCTCCAAGTGCCAGTGCTTCCACAAGCAACTACCCTTCCTGGGACACTAAGTCTCAAAGGACGGCATCAAACCTGAAAGTCAAAAGATACAGGTCATCTGCAAGATGCTGCCACCCAAGGATAAGTTGGAACTCCGCACCTTCTTGGGAATGGTGGCCTATGTATGCCGCTTCATACCTGACTATGGCATCTTGACTGCCTCCTCATCTGCCATAACAGGCGCCAAATCCAAGTTTGTGTGGACCCCCCAATGTGACCTATGTTTTAGACGCCTCAAGGAGAAACTCACAACAGCTCCCATCCTGCAATACCCCAAACATGACAGGGAATACCAAATGGAAACCAACACCTCAGTTGTATCCATTGGGAGAGTACTATGAATCAAAAATTATGACGGTGACTTCCTGTACGTAGCTTATGAATTATAAAAATTGACAGATGGCAAGTGTCAATATCATATCCAAGACAAAGAACTGTTGGCTATTGTGCACTGCCTAGTCAAATGGCGCTGTTACCTAGAACGTCAGAAAGAATTCACAGCATTAACTGACCACAAGTTGCTCATATATTTCAAAACTCAAGCAAATATGTTGTGCTGCCAGACCCGCTGGATGGAGCTACTGGAGAGGTTTAACATGCTCATATAGTACAAACCTGGGGCCAAGCTTGCCACGGCAGACGCCCTCTCCTGCCTATATGTCTGTGCCTTAAAAGAGAAGAATGGGCTTGACCCAGACTGGCCCCTCTTGATACTACAAACAAAAGACAAAGGTTCCCCCTGGCACAACCGGCATAAATAAGGAAACAGTTATCAAAAACTAACACCTATTTGCTGATGTATATGAGACCCTACACAGAAAAATGTCTGACAGCACAACCATTCCTGTTGCAACCAAGTTTACAGAATTGCCTGCTAATGTATCTTAAAATACACAGGGGGTGCTTGATGAGCCGCCCCTTGATGTATCTAATGTTATGGATTAATCTAATGGCAATATTGAATGGCGGGTACTTCATCCTAATTAGGAGCGCTGCCAATTTGACTTGCTGATTCCCACACAAGTTATTCCTTGGCTTCAAACCTTACATGGAACTTCCCACTATGCCACCCCCTTGTGGCCTTGTGGCTTTCCCCATATAGTATATTAATCACAATATTCTAAAATAAGCAATACCTTATTCTTATTATTCTGTCCTTTCTATTGGACTGTTATCTTCCCCAATTTCCAAATACTGAATCCTCATTGGTTCAGTTGCAACATACCCTACATCTCCACACATCAGCAAGTAGACACCATCCTACGCTATCACAGAGACCTTGGACATACCAAGAGCCAAAACCTATATGAGTTCCTTAAGCATAAGGCCTGGTGGCCAATCTTATATTGTTACGTTCAGGAAGTCCTAGACTAATGTGAGGTATGCAAAAAATTTGCCAAAAGCAAAACCCAACCAAAGTCAGTACTACCCATCCACACACAACTATCCTTCAAGGTATGGGCCCTCAACATTGTTGGCCCCATACCGGGAAAACACAATGACAAGAAATACATCATCACTGCCATTGACTTTGCCACAAGATGGCCAGTAGCCCAAGCAGTAAAGGCATACACTGGCAACAACGTACGGCAATTTATTGGCAAATGATAATCAGCAAGTTTGGAAAGCAAGAACTCCTGATAAAGGATGGAGGGAAAGAATTAACCTCCAAAACCACCAATGTATACATGGCAAAAATGGGGCCAAACATACCATAACAACACCATACCACCCACAGGCTAATGGACGTGTAGAGTGGCTTAATGGTAGCCTTGTGCAAGCCTTAGCCAAGCTCACCACCAGGAGACCTTAAGACTGGTATAAGCAGCTACCAACTGCATTACTTATGTGTCAAACCCAAGTGAACAGATCCGCTGGAAAAAGCCTGTTTGAGTTGGTATACGGCACACAGCCAAATATCATCCAAGCATTGACAGGACCTAAACTGGAAATTCCAAGTAAAGTCTCCCCGCACTCAGACCCTCAAGCAATAGAGGCTAACAGCAAACAAGCAGTGAAGGAAAATGAACGTCTCCAAAAAACCCTTGTCCCCATCCACAAGAGACATGAAGTTGGGGACAAAGTTTGGGTCATAAACGTTGACAAAACCAAACTACAACCTAAGAAAGTGGGGCCAGCAATCATTCTAAAGGTAAACAACAATAACACTTACCTTGTGCAAGGGCTTGGAAACGTAAGCAAGACAAGACACTATACCATGATTGCCTGAGACCCTGCAAAGTGAGACAAAAACAATGAGAAACCGCTCTGCCCGCCACAGAACAACAATTAGTCCAATACAGCACCCGGCTCCTGACAACCTCCCTGACAACCTGCCCCCAGAGGAGGCCAACCTTCAGTTGGGGGGAGGTGTCAAAACTGCAGGCTTGACCTGCCAGCAAGGTTCCAAACAAGCAGGTTTGTGACCCGCAATCTGATTACCTGGTCACTTGAAGCCAGACTAGGAAGTCAACTCAAATTGCCAAATCCAACAACATGAACAGATGATGATCCCTTATGATGGATTCCTTGTTTTGGCGCTTGACTCATTACCAGGATCAAGCCACCCCCTTCACTATCCAGCCGTGTGATCAACAATCATGTTCCTGTTATCCTTGATTCACATTGACTATATAATCACTATCTCTCAATAAAGATTATTATCTAGCTTCTAAATATTTTTCCCTTGTAACTCTGCTAAAACAGCACAGTTTCAACAAGATCTTTGGTGTCCTGTGGAAGCCACACTTTAACCTTGTTCTTGATCTACCCAAAGACCTCATTAATTGGGTTAAGTAATGGAGAATATGGAGGGAGAAAGAGGAGTCTCATTGGGAAATCAGCCAGGTGGTGGCTGGCCAAATAGCTATTTTTATTGATTGGAGGGAACTCTGATACAACCAAATCCACCTTGTGGAGCCCAACATTACTGTAAATTCAGAGCCTGAACATAAAAATGCGGGATTGTCAAATCCTTGGCCCAAATTTCAAATCTTTTTGTGGGATAGCCTTTTTTAATTAAATTGAATTATTTGTGTTTTTATTTGAATATTTAAAAATGCAGAAACTCATAGACACTTTATAAATTTCAAGTCAAGCTTTATATTTCCAATGGACAAAATGAATTAACTGGAATCAGATTTGAAGTTTTCAAATCCATCAATCATTTTCATTAAGTTTACTATGTTTTTTGGAATTGCGGAATTGTCAAATCCAAGAACCAAATTTCAAATCACTTTTGAATGCCACTAGTAAACTTAGATATTAATTGTTGGAACTGGAATCCAAGTTGAATGTACAGTAATAAACTAGGACAAATCAACCCAAACAAGAAGCTTCACTCTGGATAAAATCAAATGAAAAATCCAATCTCAACAACCATGTTTAGACATTAAATTAAGTGAAATGTAAAATTTCCTAAACTGGAAATGGTACAATATTCTGTACACTAAATCACTAATATAGAAGCCACAAAACCATATAATGATATATGAGCTACCCTCCTGATGACGCAAATTTTTTTAAAAGTTTTTTGGCCTCCGGCGTAGCCAGGGGCCAAACAAAATTAAATACAAGGAAGAAGAAAAGTGAGAAAGATAAACTATCAAAGTGAAACATCAACAGATTACTACACTATGTATTAATGTATTGCTATTAAGGATGCTTGATTACAGTAGATTTTAGAAAATGCTAATAATAAAAAAGAATTATATATTACAATCTTTTTTATCATGTTACCTTTTCCTTGGTGTGTTGATAGTTCATTTACTGTTGATAATGTGCTTACATTTAATTGGATAGTTTCACAACCAGTTGCCTTGGCAATAGGAAATCAAGTTGCCTCTGCGACCACAACTGGTCTTGGGGAGGCAACTTGATTTCCTATTGCCCAGGCAACTGGTTGTGAAACTATCCAATTAAATGTAAGCACATTATCAACAGCAAATGAGCTATCAACACACCAAGGAAAAGGCAACATGATAAAAAAGATTGTAATATATAATTCTATTTTATTATTAGTATTTTCTAAAAATCTACTGTAATCAAGCATCTAAATTTTAGCCTTCCTAAAATAGAATAGGGTGATTTTTGATAATTGTATGATTCCTAAAAGAATTAGCACAAATCCACTCTAGATTCTTTAGCATCCTTTTTGAGACACCCATAAATTATATTTATTTTGAATTCACCTCATTTTTGATTTGAAATTTGGTTCCTGAATTTGACAATCCTGCAATTTCATATTTGTTAATTTTTACATGATGTCTATGATTTGTTTGTGTTACAGTAGAAAATCAAATGGAAGGGATAGTGAACCCTCAAAAAACCCAAAATCAGCAAAGAACTGCAGCCAAACCCTTAAAAGAAATAGACAACTTAAATGCCGTCATAGACAAAAAATGGGTCAAGACTGGGGTTGCCCAAACAGCTCTGGAAAATCTAGACCTGCCTTATTTTCACCCAAATAATTATGACAAGAAAATCACGTGTTATACACTATTTGGGGATGGCAGCACTCAATCTGCAAGTTGCTGTATTTTTCAAATTATGATGCCATTGACTCAAATTCTAATGCAGGACCTCCAACTGCTGAAAATATTCTTTTCAGCCAATCAGATGCCAAGGAATCCCCCCTGCCTCATCCTGAACTCCCTTAAGACTTCCCCATTTCCCCTCTAGAAACTTGTTTCTAGATAGCTAAATTACACTCAAATAAAGAAAGCTTTCCAAAAATGTGGGATCATCTGGGGCTGTTTGCCCCTGTCTTTGACAGATTAGCGCTCTTTATCTTCAAGGCTGCCATAGATTCTATGGCTCTGCCTTTTCCTGTGGTATACTCTGCTTCTGCACCTCCTACGTCTGATTTCCCTTTGCAAATGCTCTTTCTCATTTCAATCTCAATTATCATCCTTGTTATACTGGCCTTGGCGCAAAATTAATCAGTCCCTCCACTCAATTTGGTTTAGTGCTGCTCAAGTAGCTAATGATTTGTTTATTTTATCCTCATCATCTATCTCTGAATAGTGCAGCACACCATTTAACTCTTACATCATCTAGAAACCTTTTTAAACGTCTCACCATGATTGGATATTTTTGGCTTGCTCAATTGGCGTCTGAAATCTTGTTGTACCCCTCTACCACTATTTGGTTCATGCTAGCTACTAGTTGTAATTTTGTTATGCTGCTCTGGATTGTAGTCTGCTGGTGGTGGCATTTAATTTTGCTGCCGCTGTTACATCTTCTCATGCATTTGGAGCCTTAAATGGTCCAAGTACCTTTTCCCCTCCTCTAATTTAGCTCCCCCCAACAAGTATTCCTGTGGATTGCCTGCGTACTTGGCAGCTCCAACGCCCTCTTTCCTAATTTGGCACAGGCATCAAGAGATCAAATTACCTCTGCCCTGCACCAACTCTCTAAACCCTTGTTGTGCTGGCTCATGGATCATTTGCCGCAAAATCCCGCGCTTTTTAACAATATTTCCCCCATTGCGGGTACCCTTGACACATGCACCCAAAGCTCACCCCCTGGCCTGTGACGGAAATCACTGGATAATATGAAGCTGTTTCTAAATGATGGGGAATTACCACCCAAATCCACATAGAATTGATGATTAACCACCAACGCAGCTTTAAATATCTTTTTGTGAAATTTCCAATTGAAACTCCAGGATTAAGTAGAACAATCAATCCTAACCAGAGTAAACCAAGATAAATGACCTGGGAAAGCATCAATGCATCTTTAGCGTAGAATTCTGGGCATTGAGAAGTGACACAATTTTCATTTTCTAGAATGGGGGGAGGAGCTACAAAATTGGCTGGCATGAAATTAACATTTTGCGGCGCCAACAACAAAGTTCCAGATGCTGGGCCCTATCTTCCTGAAATTTGGTTCAGAATTAGATTGTACGGGATATACTGCAACAACCCAAGCACAGGATGCATTTTTAAAATTTAAAATTAGAACTTGGGATAATTGATTTTTATTGAGTAAATTTAGAAGGACTCAACTCTTAGAGTTGAAACAGGGAAAATTATTCAATATATACCAGAAAAATTGACTAAGCAATACCACCTGAGTCTTGATCTTCTATTCCTTTGGTGTCTTCAAGTAAGTATCTAGTCCAGGTTGCAAAGAACCCTTGCGTGACCAGTTTCTGATAACCATGCTGATTAATGAGCTTATATCAGGTGACCCTCATATTACGTCAATTTATCAACATCAGTTTACAAGGGGGAGCTGGTTTCAGCTGGCATACTGGAACAGCCGTGACCCATTTTTGATTGACTGTTTGGTTTGAATCCGTTAACTTGGTCAATTTTGATACAGGTTTTCTGGCCTTCTGTGCCTTCTTACTTGGACAGACAATACCTGGCATTATGGAACCTACCATGACATTACCCTCTGCTTTAGCCCTGGGCACAATACCACCATCTGGGAGATGGGATAAAGAGAAATTCTTATGGGCAGGTGGGAGTTTCATTGCAACAAGAGTAAGTTCAGGGTGACCAATAGCAGTGGGATTGCGCTTGTAGAACTTGTGGATCAGATCAGAGGAATTTGAACAATTGTAGTGGGGAACCCAGGAGTTTTCAGAATCAGGATAACCTTTCCAAGATACCAAATATTCCAAATGACAGCAATTCTTGCGGGAAGCTAGAATACAATTTAACTTGTACTCAGGTTCTCCTTCCACAAGAATGGGTTGGGAAGAGGGGGTCTCTGTTCCTTTGAAGGGAGTAAGGAGACATTCATGGAAGGTGTGGAAAATCTTGAAAGCAGGAGGTAAATCCAGCCAATAGGCGGAAGGACAAATCTGAAATTCTACCTTGAAGGGAACAACTTGCTTGGGACCCAATTTGCAACAGGGAACCTTAAGTTTAATATTGCAAGCATCAACCATGACTAGATCACCTGGCCTGTAAGTTGAACCTTCCTGGCGCTTGCAATCTGTGTATTCCTTGTAAGTTGTCACGGCGGCGGCAAGAGTAACTTGGAGCTCCTGATGGACCTGCTTCATTTGGCGGCTTGATCAGTTGCAGCTTACACATTGCTAACCAAACAAGGACCCATGTTTGAAGAAGGATTGTAACCCACATTGGCATAAAATGACAATACTTTAGTTGACGTGTGCAGGGTGTTATTATGTGTGAACTCTGCCATGGGTAGATTATCACACCAGTCATCTTGTTGCGCATTGGTGTAGCAGCGTAGGTAAACCTCCAAACTTTGGTTTACCCTCTCTGTTTGTCCATTGGATTGGGGGTGGAAAGCAGTAGAGCGGCAAAATTTGATACCAAGGATTCCAGTAAAAGCTTCCCATAACTGAGCAATAAATTGAGGACCACAGTCACTTACAATCTCCCTTGGGATGCCATGTAGAGAGAAGATTCTGTTCACAAATAGCCTAGTGGTTTCTACTGAAGTAATTGTGGTTGAGCAAGGTACAAATTGTACCATCTTTATGAAACAATCAACTACCACCATGATTGCGTTAAACCCATTGGAATTGGGAAGCTTGCCAATGAAATCCACCAACACAGACGTCCAGGGACCCGCAGCAGGCTGAAGTGGGACCAGTAAACCAGTAGTCTTATTCTGACTGGCCTTGGATCAAACACATACCAGGCAATCTCAAACAAAAGCGGCTACCTGCACAGTCAAACCTTTCCAGGAAAACTGGCAGCGGATAAGTTCCACTGTCTTGTTTTTCCCTGGATGACCAGCTGTTAGACAGGTATAATTAGCCTCCATGATTTCATCCCAAATAGTGCCTTCAGGGACCCACAAGTAACCTTGATGATATAGGACTGGACCAATATTATGATAACCCTGAGGCTGACCTACTGGGTTTGCACATGCTAGCTCCAATAGCCTATCATAACCTTTGGACAAAGGTTGCAGGAACTTAACTTTGGAATAAAAGTCCAGGCCTGCGCCCTCAGCTAAGGACATGGTGGTCAATGTAGCCAGTGAAGGCAATACAAAAGGCATCACAGCCTCGTCCAGAATCATAGTATGTGTGTTAAACTTGGCGTCCATACTAGCATCTGGGAGATGGGAAGGATTCCTGCTTAAAGCATTGGCCAAGTGATTGTCAGATCCCTTAATAAACTTGTAGCAGAACTTGTATCTTGTCAGATCACCATGTCATCTGGATTGGCGACCTGACAAAACTTTGGGTTGTCAATAATATAGAAGAGCTTTGTGGTCAGTTCTTACTACAAATAGATGATGTGCCAACATGAGATGGTGATGCCAGTGCTTTAAAAATCCCACAACAGCTAACAATTCCTTGTTGTAAATCATGTAGTTGCATTCTCAAGCTTCCATCTTCTGGGAGAAATACCCTACAGGTCTCTCAATCCCGTCACTAGCCGTTTGCAACAGCACACCAGCCACAGTGTATTTAGATTCATTGGTAGAAACCACAAAAGGAAGCTCAGGATCCACATGTCTTAGCACTGGGGAGGACAACAAAAGAGCCTTGACTGCTGAGAAGGCACTTGCACACTCAGGCGTCCAGACTAAAGTTGTCTTTCCACTAGCCAAATATAAAGGGGCGGCCACCTCAGACAAGTGGGGAGTGAATTTCTTCAAGAACATACATGTACCCAGGAAACTACAAAGTTGGGATACTGTCACAGGTGTAGCATACTCTCAAACCTCAGCTTCCTTGTCAGGGGCAATGGTGTGGCCATCCTCAAAGATAATATTACCCAGAAAGGTAACCTTACGTTTAAAGAATTCACACTTACTCCTTTTGATGATCAAGTTTGCTTGGAGAATGCGCTCTACAACTGCTGAAAAGTGGGCCTTATGGGACTCCTCATCCAGGGAAAACACCAAGATGTCATCCATATATGCGATGGCACAAACACCTAGGAGATCTCCCAGGACTGAATCAATTAACTGCTGAAAGCAAGCCAGGGCATTCTTCAATCCAAAAGGCATTACACAGCACTGGAAGATACTCTTCTTAGTTCTGAATGCTGTTAACTATTTCATTCCTTCTGCAATCCTGATTTGATTGAAATCATTCAACAGATCAAGTTTTGAGAATACCTTGGCCTTCTCAATGCACCTAGAGATCTGTGCTTCAAGAGGTAAAGGATAAGGATCCAGAATTGTAATGTTATTCAAATTCCTGTAGTCAACACAAGGACAAAGGGACTCATCAGACTTCTGAACAAATAATAGCAGAGAGCAAATCAACAAAGCCTTCTTAAAAATTTAGCCTTTTGCCAACATGTCACGAGTCCACTCTTTCAAACATGCATCCTCCTTCAAGGTTAAAGGGTAAATAGGAGACGCAATTCTGATCAGATCAACAGTGAACTTAAAGTCAAAGTCAAACTGAGTGTGCTTGGGAAGGACCTTGCCTCTAGTGGCGTCAAATGCTGTGGACCAGGGTTGCAAACATGCCAGTAAATCTGAACTTATGGGGATAGGGACAGGAAACAATTGTATGGTCTGTGATGATTGCTCAGATTCAGACATATCTAACAGCAAAATATGAATAGTTATACCCGAGGAGTGTTCCACCTGTAGCTCATTTTTCTCCAGTAAGGTTGATACATTATGATCTCTCCATCAACTCACTCCCAAAATTATAGGATACATAAGGGTAGGGCAAACAGAAAACCTTGCAGTAAAAGACTGACCTGCAACTACAAAATTAACTGGCTTCTTCAGCTGGAAAGAGGGAAACATTTGACAATTTCCACCCCTAACAAGCATTCCCGGATGGTACTTGAGTTGTAGCAAGTCAGCAGTCTCCACACTCATAAATTTTTTGGAAGCACATGTATCTAACAAGATGGCTGGCTGATAGATAGTCTGACTATTACTGATGCCATCATGAAACAAGAAGTAACCAGAAGTGGATTTATTTGCAGCAAAGGTAGCAATCTTGGCAGGGTCTTGTTTTTCATTGGCAGTACGTACAGCAGCTAAGAAAGCAGGATGCTCCTGGAAGTAACGCTCAAACATTTCTTGGACAGCAGCTTGGAGAACAGGGTTATCACAATCAATGGGAACAAGGGGTAACTCTTTGGGCGTAATAACGGAAGATTTTGCAGGTACAACGTGCTGAAGCATTGCCAAGGAACTATCAGGAACAGACACTACAGGGACCTCCTTTAAATTTCTGGGTTTGTTCACCACTGCCAATTGTAGCTGAGAGAAGCTAGGGAGAGAACAATCTTGGCTTTGTTTGGAAGGAACTACCAAGGAGCAAGGACCAGAAAACCAAGAGCGTGCAGCAGGTCTATCCTCAATTACCAACATACCTTGTTTGGAAGTAGACAGATTTGAGACCAGAGAAAGAATTTGGCTTACCAGGGCCTCAGTTGTGGTTAACAGGGAATCCCAAACCGCCAAATCCTGGGAAGTCTGGTCAACTGCTAACCACAATGCTGAGAGTTTGTTCACCTCGGGAACATCAATCATACGGTAGTAGGTAAGAAACTGAGGAAGGAATACCAAAAGCGGAGTTGTACCCTGACAGAAGGTGTACAGCTTACAATATACTTTGAGCTCCTCAATAGATACACACAAATTTTTTAACAAAGGGTATAGAGATGCACTCTCAGCTAAAACACGTGGATTGCGCTCCACCGCAGACATCAACCATTCTCAAGAATCTTTGGAAACCTTTGTCATCACATGGTAAACTTGGGATTTGTGACTAAGGCTAGAGCCGGAATAAAATGATAATGCCAAAAAAACTTCACATGAAATTTCATCAGTGGGTGGGGCAGGAAAATAAACTGGGTGCCAAAATGACATGACGCAACGGAAATAGGAAACAGAGGATCCAGTTTCTACAACTGCAACTAGAGATGGAAACCATAAATTAAAAAAAAGCCTAAACTGAAAACTTAGAAATGAACTGATGCAAATAAACATGGTAAATGCAGATATCTCAACAGAGTAGGAGAAAAGAAACACAAATTCATGAAAACTTCTTCCTAAAACTCAGACCTAGAAGAGTTGAGTAATGTGACAGAAATCACTGGATAATATGAAACCGTTTCTAAATGATGGGGAATTACCACCCAAATCCACATAGAATTGATGATTAACCACCAAAGCAGCTTTAAATATCTTTTTGTTAAATTTCCAATTGAAACCCCAGGATTAAGTAGAACAATCAATCCTAACCAGAGTAAACCAAGATAAATGACCTGGGAAAGCATCAATGCATCTTCAGTGTAGAATTCTGGGCATTGAGAAGTGACACAATTTTCATTTTCTAGAATGGGGGGAGGAGCTACAAAATTGGCTGGCATGAAATTAACATTTTGCGGCGCCAACAACAAAGTTCCAGATGCTGGGCCCCATCTTCCTGAAATGATTTGGTTCAGAATTAGATTGTACGGGATATACTGCAACAACCCAAGCACAGGATGCATTTTTAAAATTTAAAATTAGAACTTGGGATAATTGATTTTTATTGAGTAAATTTAGAAGGACTCAACTCTTAGAGTTGAAACAGGGAAAATTATTCAATATATACCAGAAAAATTGACTAAGCAATACCACCTGAGTCTTGATCTTCTATTCCTTTGGTGTCTTCAAGTAAGTATCTAGTCCAGGTTGCAAAGAACCCTTGCATGACCAGTTTCTGATAACCATGCTGATTAATGAGCTTATATCAGGTGACCCTCATATTACGTCAATTTATCAACATCAGTTTACAAGGGGGAGCTGGTTTCAGCTGGCATACTGGAACAGCCGTGACCCATTTTTGATTGACTGTTTGGTTTGAATCCGTTAACTTGGTCAATTTTGATACAGGTTTTCTGGCCTTCTGTGCCTTCTTACTTGGACGGACAATACCCAGCATTATGGAACCTACCGTGACATGGCCCTCTTACCATGCGTTTTTCTGCCTTTGCTAAGGCTCCCAGTCCCTTGGAGACTTTATTACCTTGTTTCAGTCCGCTGCAACTGAGGTTTCTCTTCCTGAGTCCACTAAGGTGATGGCTCTGAAAGTTGCTCTGGACTCAACAGGCGCGGACCTTCTGCCTTGGTTGGAACCTGCATTGTCACTTGCTGACCTGGTTGCTTGACTTTGCAGCTTTGTGTTAAGTCCCAGCATTGATGGCTTTGAAAATAATTTTTATGATTTGAATTCAAGTTGACCTCCAAACCCCACTTGCTTTTTAAATTCAAAAGTGATTTCAAAAACAATGACTAGCCCCAGCTAACCCACCAATACAGGATATGTCAAAGCCAATGCCCATCAAGATGCTAGTGGGCCCCAAGCATCCCCGGATGTGGTTAAAACCACAACACGCTACAATCTTAAACGCGTTGACACAGGAAATTCCTCTGCCTCCTCAAATACCACCCTTTGTATCATGGACACAGTATTGGAAAGTAACACCAGCCATGCAGGTAGAATGTCCCCCATAAATGGCAATAAAGCTGAAGCTGACCGTGCATTGCTGCAAAATTCATTCTCCCCCTTTGGTCTGTCCCCTTTGATTAATGGGGGGCATGATGAGTTCCTTTCTTATGACTCTGATGATTTAATGTTTGCTTTTCTCTCTAGCCCATCATACACCAGAGACATATCACTTTGTGTCAACTGCAAGAACCTGGCCTTACCCAGAGTGTTCAGTCTTTCAAATATTCATGGCGCACTAAATTTGTCCCCTACCTCCTGCATCAAGGACCCTATGACCATCTTTGATGCCAAACCTCCCAGGTTGGACCTTACCTTGGATTTATTCCCTTCAATGACTACCTCTGACTTTACCAATAAAGAGTTTTCAGGATACTTCTTGCTTTCTGCTAGCTTCCCCATATCACCCAGCATCCATGCAGCTCATACACTTGTGGACAAGGGGGCTAAAGTTAACTTTATGAGTATAAGCTTGGCTGAAAGGCTGGGACTGGACCTTCATCCTGGCAAGATATTTAAAGGAGGTAACTCCTCCACTTTCTGGTCCCTGGAAGTGTCAAAGACACCTACTTTTAAAGTTGGTCCTCATACCTTTACTGAGAGGTTTTGTGCAATTAAGAATTTGGTCTTCCTAGTGATATTGGGCATTGACTGGTGGAGAAAATACAACGTGACATCTCACCTAAAGTCTAATTCATTACTCCTGAAGCCCTCTTCTGGCGTCCCCTTATCCCTCCCCCTCTTGGACGCTACCCTGTGTGAGAAAGACGCTGGCCTGGCTCTATGCAATCAGCTAGAGCCAGCTACCTCCCCAAACCCACTACCCCCTGCATAATCCATTTGGCTAAGGTGTTTGACCCCATGAGGGCTAACAGATTGCCTAAGAACTCCCTGTTTGACTTCTCATTCTGCCTAATGGTGGATTGGGTCAAGATCAACTCCCCTATTCACCCCTCACCTTGAAAGAGGAGGAGGTGTTAGATTTGTGGATTGACAAGATGCTCCCAAAAGGTTGGATAATTCCCTCTACCTCCCCTGTCTGCGCCCCTTTGTTATTTGTAGAAAAGGCATATGGGTCTCTCCGCCCATGTGTGGACTACAGTCTCCTCAACAATGTAACTGTGCCTGACCTGTACCCTACCCCGCTTGAACCACAGATAGCAAGGTTTGTGGAAAAGGCGTGAGTCTTCTCTAAGCTGGACTTCATGAACGCTTTTAATCAGATCCACATCAAGGAAGGACAGGAGTGGTTGACAGCCTTCCGATGCAGGAGAGGCATATTCCAATTCAATGTCATGCCCTTTGGTTTAAAGAATGCACCAACATGCTTCCAAAGGTTGATAGACTCCACGTTGGGGGACTTGTTGGGCACATGTGCAGTGGCATACACCAATGACATTCTAGTTTATTCCCCAGATGAGGAGACCCACAAGACCCACTTGGCACAAGTGCTGCAAAGTCTTCTGGATGCTAACTTAACCATCAAGTTAAGCAAGTGTGCGTTTTTCCAAGATTCAGTATCATTCCTGGGAAACATAATTCTCAAGGATGATCACTCTATTATGCCTTATAAGGAAGCAGCCATCAGGGATTGGAGGACCCCCAGCACAATCACAGAATAAAGGAGCTTCTTAGGCACCTGCACGCTCCTAAAAAAGTTCACTCCCCATCTTTCTGAGCAGGCAGCTCCCCTCTATAAAGCAGCTGCCCTGAAGGTGTTCACTTGGACTAAGGAATGCAACAACGCCTTTGAGTCAGCCAAAGCCTTTTTTCTTTCAGCACCAGTTCTACAACACGCAGATCACAGCTGCCCATTTATCCTAGCCTGCAACACCTCCAACTTTGCTATTACAGCTGCTCTTCTTCAAGAAGGCCCCAATGGGTTAGAACGCCCAGTAAGATACTTTTCTCAAAAGATGACCCCCAAAGAGTTGAACTATATGATCTATGACAAGGAACTTATGGCAGTGGTGAAAGGCTTAGCCCATTGGAGACATCACTTACAAGGGGCAAGACATGAGGTCACAGCGCTTACTGATCATAAAGCCCTCCTATACTATTGTGCACCCTGCCTCCTCACCCCCCCACTAATCTCGTTGGTCTATTGAACTAGCCTGCTTTAGGTTCTCATATGAATTTATCAAAGGCAAGGACAATCACTTGGCCAAAGCGTTGAGCCAAAACCCAGCCTTGTACTCAGACCCCTCAGAAGTTTATGAATGGAAAACACACACAATGATCCCCAATTAGAAGATGAAGAAGGATCCTAACCCTCCTACTACTTTGGGGGTAATGGCAAAACCTACAGACACCTCTGCAACCCCACAAAATATTCCAGTCCCAGATGATAACCCCCTGACCACAAGCAGTCTCAAATTGCCAGGGCATTAAGCCCTGGAAGAGACCCATCCACCACAGTCATTCCTTAATCCCCAGAACCCATCTTGTAGTGAGGAATCACAACCCCTCTACGCTCAAGTCCTCCTTGCACAACCCCTTGCTGCCTCTTACCCAAAACTGATCAAGCTTGCCTTGGATAACGGGAGTTCTACACCACAAGGCTACCAATAGAACAAGGGCATGCTCCTGCACCAAGGCGTGTGGTGGGTCCCAGAAGGCCCCCTGTGGCAGCAAGTCATCCAGGTCCACCATGACTCCTTAGCAGCGGGACACCCCAGCAAGACTAAGACAATAGATTTTATTTGCCGCTCATACAACTGGAAAGTCATCACAGCTAATGTGGCCCGTTATACAAAAACTGCTTAACCTGCTGCAGAGCTAAACCAAGCAGACTAGCTAAAGCAGGCCTCTTAGTCCCCCCAGAAGGCTGAAGGTCCTTGGACGTCCATCTCAGTGGACTTCATTGTACAGATTCCCCCCTCAAGGGGACATGATGTCATGATGGTAGTAGTTGACCACTTCACTAAGTTCTTCCATTTCATCCTGTGTGACACAAAAGTAACGGCTATTGATACTGTCCACCTTTTCATTGACAATGTGTTTGTACTGCACGGCCTTCCCCAAGAGATAATCAGCAACCACGGGCCTCAGTTTACTGCCCAGTTTTATGAAGGGTTGATGGAAAACTTAGGAATCCAAACATGCCACTCAACCGCTTTCCACCCTCAATATGATGGGCAAACAGAACAAGTGAACCAGACCCTGGAGACATATTTTAGGTGTTACTCAACCTTGCATCATGACAATTGGGCAGACCTCTTTCCCTTGGCACAATTTGCTTATAACAACACCACCCACACCTCAACAGGAGTTTTGCCTTTCTATGTATCATACAGCTATAACCCCACATTCAATATGTGTCCTCACCCCACATCTCTTACCCAGGCCGCAAATGACCAGGCCACCCAAATCAGGGAAGTCAAGGCAGAGCTGAAGCTTAATTTGGCATCTTCTGTGAGGGTTTACAAGGAATATGCAGATTGTAAGAGAAGGGAAGGCCCATCTTACCAACCAGGAGACCTGGTGATACTAGATGCCCAGAATATCTGCCTCAAGGTCCCATGCCAAAAACTAGGCCCCAAAAGAATTGATCCCTTCAAGGTTGCTAAGAAGGTTGGCCCAGCGGCGTACCATCTCAACCTACCTACCACCATCTCTATCTATCCAGTATTCCACAAATCTCCCCTGACCCAATATACTGGTCCCACTCCCTCTCACCTAGAACCACTCCTAGTTGACAGAGACCTCAAGAACAAGGTTGAAGCCATAGTGAGTTCAAAATTTTACAAACGCTCCCTCTGGTACCTCATAGCCTGGAAAGGCTTTCCAGAATCTGATTACAGTTGGTTCCCTGCCAAAGAGTGTGGCCATTGCTCCCAACTGATAGAAGAATATCACTCTAAATTCCCAAATGCCCCTGGCCCCACACCCAAACCAAAAGTCTCCTCTGAGACCACCACCCTCTGCACCATGAAGTTACCAAATCTCCACAAGAACTATGCCCTAGCCAACGTGACTTCAGGTGGCATCCCCCCTGTCAAAAGAGAAGAGGGTGATGTTACGGTAGAAAATCAAATGGAAGGGATAGTGTGCCCTCAAAAAACCCAAAATCAGTGAAGAACCACAGCCAAACCCTTGAAATAAATAGATTACTTAAATGCCATCATAGACAAAAAATGGGTCAAGGCTGGGGTTGCCCAAACAGCTCTGGAAAATCTAGACCTGCCTTATTTTCACCCAAATAATTATGACAAGAAAATCATGTGTTATACACTATTTGGGGATGGCAGCACTCAACCTTCAGGTTGCTGGATTTTTCAAATTATGATGCCATTGACTCAAATTCCAATGCAGGACCTCCAACTGCTGAAAATATTCTTTTCAGCCAATCAGATGCCGCGGAATCCCCCTGCTCCATCCTGAACTCCCTTAAGACTTCCCCATTTCCCCTCTAGAAACTTGTTTCTAGATAGCTAAATTACACTCAATTAAAGAAAGCTTTCCAAAAATGTGGGATTGTCTGGGGCTGTTTGCCCCTGTCTTTGACATATTAGCGCTCCTTATCTTCAAGGCTGCCATGGATTCTATGGCCCCGCCTTGGCCCGTGTTATACTCTGCTTCTGCAACTCCTATATCTGATTTCCATTTGCAAATGCTCTTTCTCATTTTAATCTCAATTGACATCTTCTGTTACACTGGCCTTGGCATAAAATTAATGAGTCCCTCCACCCAATTTGGTTTAGTGCTGCTCAAGTAACTAATGATTTGTTTATTTTATCCTCATCATCTATCTCTGAATAGTACAGCACACCATTTAACTCTTACAGTTTGACATACAGTAAATCTCAAACAGTACATTAGATCCTGCATTTCTGATTCATGTATCCTGCATTTGTTTGCTGTGTTTTGTCTTTTGATAGTTGAGTTATCTGCTTGAGGGATTTGAAATTTGCCAATTTAAATAAACCAAAAAAGTCAAATTAAATGGCTATTTTATTAAATACTTTAATTTTCACTCAGCTGAGTTGCCCGCAAAAGTGATTCAAAATTTGGACCAAGGATTTGACAATCCTGTTTTTTTACAACAGGTTCTTAATTTACAGTATTAAAATTTAGATACTAAAAATTTTGATTTTAAAATTTTAAGTTTAATTTTAAAATAAAAATTTAAGAAAAAAATAAAAGATAAGTTGTAAAGGAAGATGTTTTATTAGGGGGTGCAAATTGCAAAGGGAATGCAATTATTCTGGGGAATCATACCCCAAAATCAAATTTTCTGCTAATGTGTCTAATTGAATCCATGTACTCTTCTATATGTGGTGAACAACTCTAGATGCAATTACAAGAGGGGTGGCGCTCAGCACCCTGGTAGTGGCTGAATACTTAATAAAAGGCAATTAGGTAAGCAAATTTATTAATAGGTTCTTTTTGGGGGACACATAATACCCAAAAAAGCAATGCCATTGCAAAGGAGTTGTAAATGACGTGCTCAACTGTCCTATACCCACTTGGTGTCTTCTGTTGTTCTAGTGCTAATTGGTATATATCTAGTTCAATTGATATGTCCTCCAACTTTTTAACATTTGTTTTTAATATGCAATGTAATAGGATTCCTAGGTATGTTGTGACTTGAATCCTTTGAGAGGTATAGTTTTCTGAAAACATGAATAATTTTTTATATAATTGAATTAATCTGTTGATATAGGATGTTTGGCTGAACTTGAAGATGGTTCCAGGAGCGCCCGGCTTGTATCTGCCCCTCATGCCTTGGCAAACAAAATTAAGAAAGGCTTGAACTTATTCATGAGGACTGTATCCTCAACTTTATTTGACAATGCTTTGAATACTTTGTTGAAAATTTCAGTCTTAAGATATTCTGATCCTATTTGAAAGTCTGTTTTTATTAATTTTTCATATTCATTTATGCTTGAAAACAGAAAAACTGTGAATAGTTTCATAAATATATTAATCAAAATTCAACTTGATATCCCCTCAAATTTCATTCATTTCTTTGAAATTGATATTTGCTCCTATTTCAAATGCTTTCTTAATCCACAGCAAGCACCCCACAGGTGGTAAATTATTCCTTATTTTTTGCAACCCTATTTACATATTGATTCATGTTCATTTGAATTATTTTATTTATTTCATTTTTGTTTATTTGAATTACAGGGGCTACCAGTGATTGGTAACCCCTTTAAACCCAACTGGGCGTAAAGGCCGCCACTTAAGTTACCTTGTCCCCATTCCTAGTTATAACCAAATTAAATATAAGAAAAACATAAAAAACTTTATTATTGTTTCCCCTGCAGCCCCCTCAGCAACTGGCGCACCTTCAGCAAACTTCATGAGTGTTGGCTGCTCTTCATTTAAGTTCCTGGGCTTGATCTTTCTTATTTTTTGTGCTACTTTTTCTTCATCTTGATTTTCATTTGATGAATTTTCATTGTTTCTTGTGGCGCTTCTGCTTCTTGACTGTGCTTTATTTTCATATGTTTCCATTTGATCAGTTTCCTCTTCATTTGGGTTGAATTCCTTTGAAATTTCAGTTCCTTCAATTATTCTGATTTTCTTATTGTTTTCTTTGGCCCCTTGCCAGAACTCCCACAAATTGTAGGCTGCATCATTGAACTTCAGACTTGATAGAATTTTTCCCTGTAGATTAAATAATGCTTCTTTGTTCTTTTCATCTATAATATTTCCCAATTTATTCAGAGCATCTTCTTTTGAATGAATTAGTGGCTGGCCTCTGTTGCCCAACTTTCCTGTTACTAGTTCCCTGATATTTTTTCTATTTCAACAACCTTTTGCAGATGTGCTTCTAATTCATTTGTCAAGTTGTAAATATTTGACATGTTGGTTGAATCACATCAAAGAACTGATTTTTATAGTACTACCATCAACACATGCATATTTCTCTTTATCAATAATAAATTAAGCACCACAAATGTAAATGTTATATTAGAATATTACAGGTATGCATTAAATCCTGATACATTAGTTTTAAAAGCTATGGCAACAAGCAAAAACAATTCAGATTTAAACAAAAAGAACTCAGATTTAAACAAAATTGAAATGAATCCAAATCTATTGTAAATCAATATAATTTTGTTTAAAATTAATTTCGTTTAAATCTGAGTTCATTTTGTTTAAATCTGAATTGCTTTTGCTTGTTGCCATAGCTTTTAAAACTACTGTATTTAGATATTAAATTCATAACTCAATGCATTCTATATAATAAAATTCATTGTGAATGTGACTTTTTTCATTTTAATTTATATAAATGGACTGTGTTTATATTAGGGTACTGTGACAGATCCAGGTCCAACCAGTCCATCCCACCATTATCATGCCCTTGACTCTTATTGCCATTAACTTCCTTTGACAAAGCATTAGGAGCTTTGTCTCCAGGGAGAAAATTTTATGGGACAACACTTTGTTATCATACCGCCAATGAGCCATGATCTTAATGCTCTTTTCCTCTCTTGTCTTTAAAGCCTCAATTTCACAATTCACCTTTGCTTTCAATTGCTGTAAGATTTTGTCCCATCCTACTAACAGGTTCCAGGAATCCCACACATAGATTTGGTTTCCTTGGGCGGGAGTCCCTTCTTTTGCAAAGTAATCAGAGTATAACTCTTTGAACACAGCCTTTACTTCCACCAAGGACTCCTCAGGCACAGTCTTGGTGACCTCCAAGCTTGCCCAAGCTTCCTCTAATGAACTTGTAGGAACCTCTTTCCTGGAAGCAGCGGTTTCCACGCAAAGTACTCCAAATTTGGCCCTTAAAAATTTAACAAAGAAGACATAATAATTGAAAAGATATTTGAGGGAAAGCGTCAAAATTGACAATATATCTTTATTAAAGTTTAGCTCTTTTTGCTTATATACCATTTGGGCATATTCAGCTGAAAACCCCTCTGGTTCCAGAATCAACCTATAATTCATCTCATGTGGTCTATGACATTTGAATCATTCAAACCTAGATCTTTACCTAAAAGATCACCAATATTTCTCAACCTATGAGAATCAACCTATAATGGGAAGATTTCACCTGACTCCATTCATCCCAATGTACCAATTCAGTATGAAGCTTTCTCAGCTCCCGGCGCCAAAACCCTGTGGATTAAACATCCTAAAACTCAGCTATTGATGTTCCAACTGGGAACCAGCTGATCAATCCTGAATTCCTAGGCATCCTTGCCTTTATTTAGTTATCTTTGCATTTAATGGTTTTTTGCCTTAAAACCCATTAAAACGCTTCAAAACTTGAACCAGGCGCCACCACGGCACCCAGGAACTTTCCCAGGCGGCGCGGCGGCACTTTTAACCCAAAATTTGGGGGTTTACTTATGGTTGACCTTAACCAAACTTCTTGACACAGTCAAGGCAATTAAACAATATAATTAAATCCTCATTAATTATATTTCCATGTATTTATTAATTAGTCTTCCCAATTAATTAAACCGTTTTTGAGACATCCTGTCTCCAAGATTGACTCAGCCAATCTTGCCTCCTTTTTGTCAGGGCCCAAAATGGGCCAGACAAAACCCTATGCTACATAGTTTCAATGCCTGCAATTGAATGATTGCGCAACCAATTGATTGTGTTATAAATTACGCAGATTTACCCAAAGGAAACTTTAATTCCAAGTGGGGAATTGAACCCTGGTCAAGGCCAAGCCTGGTGACAATTGGAAACTGTCCTAAAGCCAAGCAAAAAACATTTTAATTGGCCCACACTCTCTGAAACCCAGAATTGGGGACTTGGGTTGCCAAATAGCCCAAAATTCTCCTACCAGCTTCCCCAGGGCAAAAAATAATGAAAGGATCCATCTAACTGACAAATCAGGAGCCACCAATGGGGCCCAGCTTGAGAATAACCCATTGACAACCAATAAGAAGTTGCCAGTAAGTCCAATTGCAGTTTCCCAGCAGGATATAGCTGGGAACACTGACATCTCCTTTCTTTGTTGACATCTTCATCTAATAAGCTTTGTTGGTTAATGCACAATGAGCATTTATACTTTGCAGGAGTTTATTACATATTTACAAATTTTATACTGCTGGTGCTTTCAAACAGAGAGTACCTCCAGTACCAACGCCAGCGCTGGGAAACAGAGCAACTTCTAGCTGCCTCCAACCAACCACTGCCAGCCTTTACCCCATCTCCTAGAGTGCTGGACCAAGAATTAATTCCTGCTTCTGCACTGTGCCCCTCCTTTCCTGGTGTTCCTCTGCTCCAACAACTTGCCCAGCCAAGCCTGACCATGAGCGCCGCCACAGGAGAACTTCCTCTCATTCCTTCTGCTTCATCATATGACTACAGTAAGCTTGGATTTGCCTATTTGACCATGCTGGGGCTCACTGAGCAATTGTTACCCCACATGGGAGTGTGGCGTCCTTGGGCTAGTGCTGCCAATTATGTGATGCAGATGGCCCCCGTCATCTACTGGGCCTTCCAGGCTTGGCCCTTCCCCTTGACTGAAGGTTCCCCTGGGAGTCACCCAGTCCATGACACTTTTCTTTTATTGAACCTAGATATCCAGTTTTCAGGAATCTTAACCTTAAGACTTCCAATCCAACCTATCTCCATGCAATAACCAGAAAAACAGAGATAACTTTATATTTCAGAGCATTTTTTTGTCCAAATACTCAATAGTGACTGTTGTATGGTCACAGGTACCATTAACACTTAGTACAAATATTAATACATAGTGCATTTTACAGCTTATATATTTGCCTATTGATAACAATTCTGTAAACTTTCTAGCTGGATTTTGTGAGTAATAATAATATAATGGATCAATAAATTACTTTTATAACCATTAATTAACTGGTTTTCTTTGCTGTGGCAATTGTGCATTTTCTGATATTTACACACTGGTGTTCAATTGGTTGGTTTTACATCCAATTGAACACCAGTGCATAAATATAAGAAAATGCACAATTGCTACAGCAAAGAAAATCAGCCAATTAATGGTTATAAAAGTAATTTATTGATCCATTATATTATTATTACTCACAAAATCTAACTAGAAAGTTTACAGAATTGATATCAATAGGCAAATATACAAGCTCATAAATGCACTATGTATGAATATTTGTACTAAGAGTTAATGACACTGTCAGGATTTTGGGATATTGACTAATTAATGGATTCACCAAATAATTGCATACCAGCTGGCAATCACTCTTTGGAATAGTCTCCACAGAATAATGCAAGCAGCAGGCTGCAGGATCTATGAATCAATGACCAAATCATATCCTGGCATTAACAAAATCATGCATTACAATTAATTAATGAAACATGCAATTACTGCTCATTAATTAGTCCACCTCAAAGACCACCTCAAACATGATTCCCATAATAATTACTATTCTAATCTCTAATTATATCCTAGAACAAGGGCCATCACATGAACTGTCATTTGAAATACTTCTAGGAGAGTCCAAAATGGACTGGGCCATCAGGCCAAACACTCTAAGATAAAAAGGCTTTGGGCCTGTTGTATTAGAGTAGCTCTGATTAAGTGAAACAATCATCTCTGTGAACTAGTAGCCAACCACTGGCTAGCTAGCCCTGGAAGTGACCCAGGTAGACAGAAAGGATACCAATCTGTGGAAGATGTCAATTTAGCCTTCTTTTAAAACCACCTCAAAAAGGCCAGGCCTCCTGCCGTGTTGCCCTAATGCTACTTTAGTCTCTTCTAGCTGTGAGCTAACTCAGATAATATGTGTGTGACAGGCTGCCTTAGAGCCAGTCCATTAGAATAAAAGACTGATGATTCCTTATTGACTTTATGATTAACCCAAGTCTTATTTCCTTAATGAAATTCTCTCTTAGGCTTTATTAGTGGAGAGCAAAATATGATACTGTTGTCATACAGTATAACTATCTATAGTAAAATATAGAGACAACTATGAACCTATATCCAGAAGTAGGAAGAACTTTCTTAATTCCTTTGGGCTTTGGACTCTGTCAGACTTTCTACTTCTGATGACAACAAAATATTCTGGGCCAAAGGTTCCGCCAAAGTCACAGGCTCTCTGTACTTTCCTAATGTTAGAAGACTTAGGATATCAGCTGGTGAATGATAAGATACCATGGTCCACAATTTTCTGACAGGCACCCTAATATAAACACAGTTCCTTTATATAAATTACAATGAAGAAGGCCTTGTTTACAATGAATTTTATTAAACAAAATGCATCAAGTTATGCATTTAATATCTAAACATCAGGATTTAATGCATAACTACAATATTCTAATATAACATTTACATTTGTGGTGCTTAATTCATTATTTATAATGAAAAATATTATGCAAATAATTATATATTACCACATCAAATGTACAACATTGTATTAATTATGGGGAATGCCAATAATGAAAAAAGAATATATTATTAATTATGAATTAGAAGATTTAATATCAATTTTAATAAATTGTCGCAAAGAAAAGTTTTATTTTAATCATCAAAGGACAAGTATGGGAAGGAATGGGCAGAATGTACATTGTCATCATCTGCGCCTGTAAAAGGGACAATATTAGAGGTAGTGGGGAGGGAATGGGTAGTGGTTTGGGAGTCAGGGTTGGAAGACGGGTGGCTTGATCTTGATGGGGGGTTGGGGAGGCAGGGTTTGTTGACTGGGAAGGGGCCACAAGAGCTGATTGCTTCAATTCCTTGAATTATTCTTCTGTCAAATATGCAGGCTTGACAAAACAAATGGATGAGCATGGGGAAAGGCAGGAGTCCTTTCTGGACTTATCACTATCACTTGCATAGAATGCAATGAGATCTGATAAGTCCTGGACAAATATGGAAGGGGAAAGCTCATACCCCTTCTCAATTTGGGAGCACAGTTCATTTTAGATGGCAGGCTTTAAGCGCCTGAGAGCCAAACCAAAATTTTAAAGACATACATCTGCAAGATGCATGTTAGTGTGGTTGGTGGGGTAGGACTAACAGGAATTCCCTGCAGCTCTAATTTCTTTGATTGTCCATTCCCGCTGCTTCATCTCTGCACTCAGTACAACTGTGTGCATGGCTTGTTGGGTAGCCCACTCCTCCAGCATGTCCTTGAGCTCTGCCTGTTAGGCATATCCATATGTGGTGTTTGATATTGCTGAGTAATAATTGACTCCCAATGGGGAAACTGCCAATAAAACCCCAACAAATGGATACAAAATTGGGCTGTGCTTGTAAATGTCAGATTGGATATGTTTTTCTCCATAATCTTGGATACTTGCAGAAATCTTGGCATACAACAAGAAGATGACGCCATTGTGCGTCCTCATTGCCCTCCCTTTAATAAAATTAATGATGGTTGAATTGTAGGGATCAGTATCCACTAAAATAGAACCACTGAGAACCTGATTGGACAAGATTTTTGTGGTAACCACAATTGTGTGCATCCACAAATTCACCATTCTCTTGTTGGTGAAAATGCTGTGGAGTCCCAGTTGGAGACGTACCTGGAGCAGGGGCATCTGCGGGTCACACTCCATAATAGCCATCATGAGGGGGTAGAATTTTTCACCTTCAGTTAAAGAACAGGCACCATTTGGGGTCTTCTTGGAAGGGGGGCCACAATTGGCATGTGATTGCAGGGTTGCAGCCACAGTGGATTTTGAAAAACCCATTGCAGCTGCAATTTCCCCAAGAGACATAAGCATTCCTTGTTTTTTACCATTTTGAGTACAATCTTGAGGTAATTAGCTTTATTCTGCATCTTGCAGGATGATTGGCTGGAGGTGAGGTGTGTCTGTCTTGGGAACCAGACAGTGCCATCTAATTGGCTGTTTCTGGATTCTGGGTTCCCTGGGTGACCACTTGGCTCACTTTGCCAGTTCTGGATGCTAGTGTTGATAAGCAATCTGGGTTAGCAGCTGCCTATGTGTGATGGGCAAACAGTGCCATGCTTGAGGACGTGGGTGAAAAAACACACTCCTGGATAGTGCTTGTGGAGTGGCCTGCAGGTTGGGAGTGAAATTGACAGAGGCTTCACTATTGGAAGACCCAGTGTAGCCCTGCTTGATTTTGTCAAGGCCAGGGAACAGCTCATTTATTTTGTTGTTATTAAAAGAAGTCATAATAAATTTTTATTAAAAAATTAAACCCAAAAAGAGAAGTGTGCGTTTTAGTCAATTTTATTGGTATTTATGTTAATTTTGTGAATATTATGATCTAAATTTTAGCCATCCTAAAATGGAAAGTGTAATTTTTAAGAATGCATGTGATTCCTAAAAGAATTAGCACAAATCAACTCTAGATCCTCTGACTTCCTTTTTGAGACACCCATAAATTATATTTACTACAAATCCATCTCATTTTTGATTTGAACTTTGGTGCTTGGATTTGATAATCCCACAATTTCATATTTGTTAAGTTTTACATGATGTCTATGATTTGTTTGAAATACAGGAAATCTCAAATTGTACATTAGAATCCCACATTTATGATTCATGTATCCCACATTTTTTTGCTGAGTTTTTCCTTTTATTAGTTGAGTTATCTGCTCAAGGGATTCAAAATTTGCCAATTTAAATAAACAAAAAAAGTCAAATTAAATGGTTGATTTTATTAATATTTTATTTTTCACTCAGATGGGTTGCCCGTAAATGTGATTTGAAATTTGGACCAAGGATTTGACAATCCTGTATTTTTACATTTAGGTTCTGAATTTACAGTAAACCTGGGCTATTATAAAAAAGGCAATAATTATTTATCTTTTATTAGTTTTCTTAAGTGACCCGTGTTAATTAGAAATATTTAAAAAATACTTCAAAATGATATGGTTTTGTAGATAACTATAATTATCTACTTCAATTACTTTTGGAAGGAATTGGTATGCAAAATTTTCTAGTCATAACCCAGCCACCTGTAAATAATTAAAATTAAAAACTCTACTCTTAAAACCTCATAGATCCAGAAAGATAGATTAGATTTAATCAGGCTATTTATCACAGAAGTACATGTTTAATGAGATGTAAAATGGTACAGTTGTTTTCAAACCTGTTAAGATAAATTTATATTAGTCAGTTTAGAACGCATTAACTCAGTCTAAAAACAAAATCAAAGTGGATCCAAATCTATTGTAATTTGATATAAATTCCTTAATTTTTGATTTTGTTTTTAGACTGAGTTCATGTGTTCTAAACTGACTAATATACATTTATCTCAACAGGTTTGAAAACTACTGTATCATTGATTTTTAATCAGTATCATCCCTCCCAGTTTGGTACCAGTACCTTTGAGAAAATGTATAAAAGTGACATTTTTAAAAAGATAAAAATATTATCTAGCTTACTTAACCTTTTTTCTTTATTATTGTTGAGGATCCAGATGTATTAGTATTCCAGCCATTGCCAACACATGTAACATCCAGTCATTGCCTGGTTTGGCGCCAATCCAATGTTTGGTTTGACATTCCTGAAATGGCAACAAACTAATATCCCCTGAATTTCTCAGATATCCAGCTATATGAACCCAACTCACACATTACCTCCAATATATTTGATCTGACTTAAGTCCCTACCACAGCACACACAATATATAAGCCCTAAATATTATCCAATAAAATCACTTTTCTTTTCTAAACCTATCTTCTAAGCTTCTCCAGAAGTTGTATCTCATCACTGGTAGCAGCTATAGTTTTTTCTTGACCACACCTATGAAAGAGAAAATTACTGAACAGAACCTGTCCACCTTTGCCCATGTACTAAACCAGGCTATATACCAAGACACCTAGAAGATGTACTTCTGCACCTACAACATCAACAAAGATATCAAGTGGAAGCCCTGTATTTGAAGGACTGGTCATGCCCAAAGCATGCACCAAAATAATTCAATACAGTTGCTCTCTACAACCACAAACAAATACACAACCGCCTATCATAGACAAAATCACCAACATCAAGTACATCTGTACTGAAAGATTCTTTGGAAGAAGTAAAGAAAATGTTATAAATTTACTGGACTCTCATCTGCAAAAATTTGCACCATCTGCATCCCCCACAAAAATGGATCCAGGAATCCAGCAAACACTGGTACAAGGCTGCAGCTAACTGGTTTGCTACTTGGGTTGGCTCAAGAACCAACAAACAGCTTGATAACTGGGAAGAGTTCAAACCTGACATCACCCACAACTTTTGTGATATTGAATCTCTCCCATACATTGCAATACAGCTCAGTGATCTTTCCCAGAAGACCGCTGTCACAGTCTACGCCAATGAATTTGAAGAGATATGTTGCAAGATCAAAAACCCAGCACAAGCTGAAAATGTGCACACAAGAGCCTAATTCATCAACAGAATGAAACCCTCCGTTGCTGCCCTCATCTGCCCAGAGGCTAACACCTCCATTCCTGCGCTCATTGCAGAAGCCAAGTGTGCAGGAAAAATATGCAAATATGGAATATGCAGCGTGCAATAGCAGCAGAAACTGCTCCTCCAATGACAACAGAAGAGACATCTTCAGTGGCAACAAACACCAAAAAACCAGTAACAACAGCAACTCTATTCAAAACAATGGCAATTGCAGCCAAAGTGCAAATTGCTCTTGTCCCAACAAGGAAGATACTGCCAATGTAAACAATGCTGAAACAGCAACCCACTACAAATCTGACCCCACATTTTCTGACCTCAAAGGTCTCAAAGCAGAGGAACAGGGAAAAGAGGAGGGGGGACAGGCTTAAGTGCCCATGTCTCCCCCCAAACCAACAAGAAATTGTACCAAGGCACAAAATTTGCTGCATACATACCACATATTCTGTAAACTTCTATCTTTATGAACATAAAAATTAAAGATTACTCACAGCTTCTTGTATACCCATGCACATACAAATCACATACACATAAAATTTTATTTGGCTCTGGTGCACAACACACCATGGTTAGCAAACCATTTTTAACCAAGTACAAAATACCAGTTGCCAAATCCAACTTCAAATATTCCAGAATGGCAAATAAATCAAAAGTTTTACTTGAAGGCAAAACAACTCCTTTCAGAATTGACCTCCAAGGCATACAAACGTCTATTAAAGGACTTTAAATGAGCAACATAAACTATGCCATTGTAGCAGGCATGAACTGGTTTTTCTGAGTGAATCCCAGCGTATTTTGGAAAACAAAGACCATGACCATGACCATCAAACACAATGAAGTCAATTTCAACATGCTCAAAGAACCCAACAACCTCATTTGAGGGACACAGTCTTTGTCCAAGCGATAAACAAGGATAACTCAGAACGTCTAACCAAAGAAAATACGCTCCATATAATGAGGTACACTAAATTTAATAACATGAAAACAGCAAAAATACAATCCCCAGAACTTGAAGCACTCCTAAATGAATACACTCACATACTCAAGGAAGAGCTAACAGACCTTCCTCCTAAATGGGAGGTCAAAGATGGCCTTAATCTATGCAAGGCCATGTTCAAACCTGCACCCCTCTAAAGACTCTCCCTCATGGAGACACAAACACTCAACCCCCATATTAAAGAAAACCTGGCCAAATGTTTCATTTGCCCATCAGAATTCCTGTGGGCATCAGTTTTCTTTGTAAAGAAAAAAAGAAAGGCTCACTCCATCTGATAACAGACTAAAGAGCTCTCAATGCAAGAACAGTAAAAAATAAATATCCCCTTCTACTTATAGAGGATCTTTTGCAAGGCTCTCCAGAGCCAAATTTTTCTCCAAAATTGACCTCACCTCAGTTACAACCAAGTAGAAGTAAAATAAAAGGACCTACCAAAAACTGTGTTCCATACACAATTTGGATCCTTTGAGTGTAGAGTAATGAACTTTGGGATGACCAACACTCCTGAAATGATTTTCAATATGATGAACCAAGCACTAAACAGTCTTTGAATACATTATGCTACCTCAATGATATTATCATATTCTCAAAAATCAACAAGGAACACCTCATGCATGTCTGCAAGACACTTGATCAACTTGCAAATCACAAGCCTAATGCAAAACCCAGCAAGTGCCAATTTATGGAAAAGGAATTCTTGTTCTTGGGACATATTGTCTCTTATAATGGCATCAAAGCAGACCTAGATAAAATTAAAGCCATAAATAACATGCAACGCCCCACCTTTGTTAAACAAGTTAGATGCTTTCTTGGAATTGTAGCTTACCTAAGGAAATGCATCAAAGACTATAAAAAACTAACCACACTAATCAATGACCTAAAAAAGGGTAATGCTAAAAAGAAATTCATCTGGATAGCTTAATGTGACAATAGTTTCCAACTACTAAAGCAAGCTTTGATTGAAGCGCCAATCTTGCAATACCCTAATAACAACAGGTGCTACAAGCTTGAGTTGGATGCCAGTGACACCACCATTGGCGCAGTCCTACGCATCTGCCAGCCAGGGCAGCAAGACTTCCTGCCAGTATGTTACAAAAGTAGAAAGCCAACTAACACTGAGCAGAGGTACCCTATACACAATAAGGAATTTCTAGCAATATATCAAGCATGCAAGAAATGGAGACTTTACCTAGAAGGACATTTAAATGTCTGAGTACTAACTGACCATAAATTCTTAATCTACTTTAAAACTCAGAACGCACTTACACGTCAACAAGCCAAATGGATGTACCTTCTTGAACAGTTTAACCTGGACAACCAGTAAAAAAGGGGGACAGGGCTGGTCACAACTGATGCCCTTGCTGGGCTATGCCAACCTAGAGAGGATCACCCTGGCCATCTGGATCCATATTGATCCAACCTATACAACACTTAGTATAAAACCAAAAGCAAAAAAAATTCCCTCAATTTACCAGTTAACTCATGACACACTAGTAAGAAATGAGAAACACTTCCGTGTGAAAAACGGTATAGTATATCATATCATCAAAGACAAACACATCCCATAAATTACCCTTGCACAAATGGTTGATACCATCCTCAGGAATCAACACCTACTGGGGCACACAAAGGTTGATAACCTATATCTCACATTAAAGGAAATAGTATGGTGGCCTAAGCTAAAAAAATACATCATTGACATCCTAAAGAAGTGCACAGTATGTGTAATACCCAGATATTGTTGGTATTACTTGCAGAAGATATGTCTGGAGGTTGGAAAACTGGAAACTGGTCAAGGCAGTGATAATTGGGTAGATGGCCATCAACCACCAGAATACTCTGGTGTGGATGTTATATCTTACCAAGATTCCTACAAAGTATTTCAGCACATAGTAAAGGGAAGTATATACTGCAATGGACATGATAGAGTGTGGTGACACAAGAGGAGGCCAAGATCAGTGTGTGAAGAATTGAGCTACCCAGGGTCATAGTAGTAGTCATGGCCTAACCCTTCTGGAAAAGGCCAAAGCTCCCTGGTTCCTGTTGATATCCTCCGATCCCCAGGCAAGCTGTAAGCACAGCTGTTAAGATGAGGTGGTTCATCTTCCCTGGATTGGAGGTTAGAGGTGGAGGTGAATCTAACTAAGACTTAACCTTGGAGATTAATGTTGTAACTGTGCTGTTTTAGCAGAGTTACAAGGGGGAAAATATTTAGAAGCTAGATAATAATCTTTATTGTGAGATAGTGATTATATAGTCAATGTGAATCAAGGATATCAGGAACATGATGGTGTTGATCACACGGCTGGATGGTGAAGGGAGTGGCTTGGTCCTGGTAATGAGTCAAAAGCCAAAAAAAGATATCTACCATAAGGGATGATCATCTGTTCATGTTGTTGGATTTGGTAATTTGAGTTGACTTCCTAGTCTGGCTTTGAGTGGCCGGGTGATCAGATTGCAGGTCACAAACCTGCTTGTTTGGAACCTTGCTGGTGGGTTGAGCCTGCTGTTTTGACATTAAGATTTAAAAACTAGCTTTATTGAGGGTGTTGATCTCAATAATAGCACAATTTATCACTTAGAAGGGACCCTTTATTTATAGTGACTCTCAATGTGCAAAGTTTTTTAAATGGGAGTGAAAACAGGGGATGGTAGATCCTAAAAGTTTGGAGGATTAGAATGGGGATTGGGGTTTGAGAAGATGGTCAAACCCTTGTTCTTTTGCAATCTGTTGTTGGTTTGGTAATTCTTGACTGGAACCAATGATTTCTTCTGGGCATGGGGTCAGGTGGTGGGGAAAACTCATGGAACTTCCAAAATCTATTTTTGTCTTGGAGGGCATGGTTTGATTGAAGTCTGGACTCAACCATGTAATTTAGGGCTCAGAATCCCATTGGTTGTGGGTAGAATTGTTGCTCAAATTTAAAACTTGAATTTGTCCTTCTTCTGGAGGGCAGGGGTTGTTATCTAATTTTTGCCCTACAATCAGGGACTTTTCTGATTGGCTGTGGTTGATAGGGACTTCCAATTGGCTGGGAAGTGAAGACTGGGGCCCGGGGAGCAGGTGAGCAGGCAGCTGGCCTTCTGGCTGCAGGCTGGGAGGCTGGTGGGCGTTGTTGGTGGGCGTGGCAGGCGCCTGCCTGGATGATAAATTATTCCAGGGCTTGCCAAGTCCTGTTTTGACTTTAATTTTAATTTTTTTCTCCAATTAATGGGGAGAAATCCAAATCAATTTGTGCATTTTTTGGCTTGGCATTTTCTATCTTTTCCCAACTTGGTATTTTGACAGAAATTTGGTTGATGTCAGGAATATTCCTGATAGTATGAAAGAAATACTCAAGCACCAATGCACCACAACCTACATCCAACCCAGTACCCAACCCAGAACCATTTAAGGTTTGGGGCCTGGACATAATATGACCTTTCCCAGAAGCCAAAGAAGGACAACACTTCTTAATTGTAGCCATTGACTTTGCAACATGCTGGTCAATCTGCTGGGTAACCAAAGACCACAAAGCAGAAACAATCAACCGCTATATCAACAAGGCAATCATAGCCAACTGTGGAACCCCAGACTACATCATAAACAATAGAGCCACAGAACTATCAGGACACATGGTTAATGATAACTTAAAATCAAATAATATCAAACATTCTACAACCTTGCTTTACAGGCCACAAGCCAATGGCAGAGTTGAACTCCTAAACAGCAGTCTTATCAGAACCCTTGAGAAAAGTATGGATGGCAAAGCCAGAGACACATGGCCAGTGTTGCAACTGAACTAATGAGAGTTCAGTATTTGATTGGGAAAGACAGCAGTTCAATAGAAAGGACAGGAATAATAAGAATAAGTTGTTGTTTTATTGAGGAATAGTTTAATTAATATACCATATTGAGAAGCCACAAGGCCACTAGGGAGTGGTACAGTGGCAGTTTTGATATAAGGTTTGGGCTATAGAATAACTTGCACAGTGATCAGGGAGTTGAATTGGAAGCACTCCTAATTAGTAGATAGTACCCAGAACTTGACATTGCCATCAGATCAATCCATGCCATTAGATATGTACTGGATCAACTCATTGAGTGCCCCTGTGTATTGTGAGATATTTTTTCAGGCAAGACAGGAGACTTGGTTGCAACACCCCCCTTGCCCCCTGTTTTTTGTCAGGTACCAGGATCAGAGCTTGTGGTAGATCTGGGAAGTTCCACACAAACAACCTTTGTGTGGGATGGCGCAACAGGGGCAAAAGCAGTTGTGGTGGAGTCTCTTGGTGTTTCCTTGGGCGTCTTCAAGTTAGTAGGTGTGGTTGTTGTAGACCGCAGCTATCTTGAAGGGTCCCACGTGGTTGGGTTCCAGTTTGGCGGAGTTGGGGTTGAGGGCATAGACAGGGTCTCCTAAGGCATTCCTTGCCTTGAGGTTCTTGGTCCTCCCTCAATCCACTTGTGTTTAATGTTGCAGGCCTTGTCACACTACTGGTTCAGGGAGGGAGCAGGTACCAGGGGAGACTTCACAGGGACCGTGGATTGTATTTTTCCCTACTCTACTCCTGTCAAGCCATCAGGAGTTCCAAAGGCCAAGGTGTTGGGACTGAACCTGGTGCCCCTGTTAATTATTGCTTGTAGGATGAGTAGGGCAGCGTGGAGGTGTTCAGTACACACAGTATTTGGGTGCTCTTGTGAGAGCTTGGCAATTGATTGGACTAGGGAACCATGCAAGCACTCTATGTGCCTGTTGGCTTGGGGATGATATGGTGTTGTGATTACTTGTTGGAAGGCATTCTTGGAACAGTATGCCTTCATGACATGCCCTACAAGTTCAGGTCCACCATCATGATAAGGCACTTGGGTTGTTCAAAGCAGGCTGAAATTTCCTTGCCAATAAAGCAAGTGATAGAAGTGACAGTATGATTGGTGGTTGCCCACACTACTGGCTAACAGGTGAAGTAGTCAATGGCTGTGATGATGTATTCTTTGCCCATCCTGTCCTGGCAACTGTGGTAAGTTTGACTCCCTGGTACTCAACACTTTGTCAAGTACCAGGGAGTTGAGGGCCACATATGTGAATCTATTATTATTTCTGGTTTAACAAATTTTAAGCTAATTTTTGCTAGTAATTTAGGGGTTTGAAACCAAAAGACCAATGTTAAATTTACTTGAAATCAACTCCATTTAATAATTTGGTTAGCTAAAATACCAATTTAAGGGTCAATTTATAAGTAAATTTACTAATAGAAATGAAAAAACCTGTGTTCAACACTCTAAATCAAAAAGTTACCAGTTCAACACTTTTTAAGCCAAATTTTAATTTTATTAATAAAATACATGTGCGCTTATATAAAATTTATTATTTCCTATTATATTTTTATTATTAGTGTCCATAGTTGTTGATTAGGCTCCCAAGCACCACTATACTGGATTTAGTGGCATAGACATTAATTAAATAACCCACTTGTTTTACATTATGTCATTCCTGGGTTTTTGGATTAAGTGGTGCCACATAAATTAAGCCCAATTTATTGAGAGATTTCATATGTAATTTATAAAAAACTGAAACTCAACACCTTCTTTGTTTGACTCTATCCACTTGACACCCAATTGATTTCGGATTTAACTAAACAAAGGCTCAGAATTAAGGCTAAATTAATATGTGACACACTATGAGCGCCACTTGACACTCAGCCACTTGACACTTTAACTTGGGGATTAGTACAGAGAGCTTCTTAACGTTTTAACCAACACTATGGTAAATAATTCACTCCCAGCTCCTCACAGCATACCCTAATCACTAATAAACACATTTCCACACATTTACTTTTTTAACTTATGTTGTATTTTTTTAATTTTTGAGCATATGATACTGCCTTGCTTTTGGGTTAACTTTTGAACTTGTTTTAAATTTAAGCAAGTTTTATATGTAAAAAAATAGTAAATTTGATGTTTCTGCTCAACTCCATAATACTTGACAGTGAGAATTCAGCTTTTCCCGGCTGATTGACAGTGCCAAACTCAACACTTTACTATGTTTTGAATTTTCAACTCTCATTAAAAAATTCCACATAATAATTTTCTTATTTTTTGCAATTATAATCTACTACTTTTTCTGCTGCTCTCCATATAATTTTCATATATTTTTTGATTTTCAATTAAACTTTTACATTGATTTAACACTAAGATGTTATGCTGAACCTAAAATCTTTGATGCTTCATCATAAATTCACTTATTTTCTATATTTCAACCTTTATATTTATACTTTGAGTTTCTATTTTTCTTCTCTTTACTTTTTTATGTTTTTTTCTTGATAAAACTTTATTTGCATACTTTTCATTTAACTTTTACTTTGTTTTACCTCTGTGTTTCATATCTTCTACATTATTTTATTTACAAAACTAAACTTTTCTTTAGACAAAATCAAACAAGAAAAGCCAACAGCCCAAGCGCCAAGCCTCCAAGGGCTCCAAAGAAACTGCCTTCACTCCCAAGCGTGCCAAGAAGCCTTCAAAGGCAAAGTCTCCAACCCCATCTCCTCCCACTCCATCTCCTCCTACTCCTCCCCCCTCCATCCTCATCTTCCACATCCCCTTCACCTTCCCCCAAAAATTCCTCCCCCAATAAATCTGATGGTGATCTTACCAACCACTCCTTTTACCACTCAGAAGCCGGCTCTGAGCCCACCAAGGAGCGGCATACCAAGAAAGTTAAGGCTGCCAAGGAGCCCACCTCTTCTTCTGGTAAGAAAAAGGAGGCATTCAAGCAGGCCTCAAAGAACCCTTTCTCTCCCCCTCCTGATGGCTCTTCCCCCCTCCCCCCATCTGATCCCCAAGATGAGCCAGAGGAGTACTCCAAGAATTTCAAAGCTTCTGGTCATGTGGCTTGGGATCCACTGGCCATCCACAATATCTGTAATGTGGACAGAGAGTTTAAAGTCCCCAAGCGCTTCCCCTATTACTTCCCAATCATGTCTGTAAAGGGCAGCCCTGATTATGTTGCTGACAACTACATCTTCAATTGCAACAACCAAAAGCAGCAAACCAAGAGCAAGCACTTTGTCTGTGAGGATAAGACTTTCAGGGGCTGGCTAAACACCAAGGGCTGGGAGCAAGTAACGTTGGAGAAGGGGGAGTACACTTGTGAGCCCCTCAATCATCTAATCACAAGGATGTTAAAATGGTACCTTGTGCAAGTAATACCCACATCCTCTCATCTTTGTGCATCAGATCTGGCCATCAAGGCCCTCCAACATCTCAAACCTAACAATCTCAAGTTGGTACCAACACAGGAGCAGTTGGTTAAGTTCATCAGCAATAAGTATATTGCTGCCAATCCCCCTCCCCCCAAGACTTTGGATGTCCTCTTGGAGCTTACGCTCACCCACGAGCTCAAGCAGCTTCCAAGTGGGAAGCGCTTCCTGCTCTATGACAACGGGCCTGCCGCCAAGGACCACATAATATGCTACTCAACTCAGCAGAACCTGATGAAGTTGAAAAGGGCTTCAACCTGGCTAGTTGATGGTACCTTTGTCACTTGCCCCTGGATGTTCAAGCAGCTCTGGATGGTCCATGCCCATATTGATATCTGGGTGATTCTACTTGTGTTCTTTATTCTTCCTGGGGCCACTAAGGCCATTTACACACATGTGTTATCAATCCTTTGCCAAGCAATTGCCCTCCTTCCTTCTGCCAATGATGACAATGCCAAGAAGACCCCCCACACCCACGCCAACCCACCTGCCTCTGATAAGGATCAGGCCACCCTGGACTCGGAGGAAAAGGCAAGGCTAAGAGCTCTTGGGCCTTGCGTGTGCATCAGGGATTTTGAGCTTGCTCAGTTCAATGCATTTGAGCAGCTGTTCAGCAGGGAGGTGCAAGGATGCCACTTCCACTTCCACCAAGCAGTTGCTTGTAACGTGCAGGCCCACACCAAGCTAAGTAGGTTAATCCAGAGGGATACTTCTGACACCTGCAGATTTGTGCTGACATAATTCAGTGTCTTGGCTTTTTTAAAGCCAGAGCACACTGTGCAGGGGTTCAAGGTGCTCTCAAAGGATCCCTACATAGTAAAGCACCCGGATTTCAAGCCTTTCCTTGAGTACTTTGAGCCCCAGTGGATTGGGAAGGTTGTCACGCAGAGGCGAGGCAAGGCCTGCACCAAGGCCAGCTGGAACGTGTACCGGGCAGCCGTCAACGGGGAGCTGAAGACCACTTTGGCATTAGAGGCTTATCACAAGCATCTTAAAGCCAAATTTGGGCTTCATCCAAAGTTTAATAAGTTCTTCTCTCTCCTGAAGCATGAGCAAGAGAAAACAATCTCCAAGCTCTGAGATCTCTCCAACCATGTCCCCCCACCAAGCCAACCACCCGCTGTACCCTCTTCACCAAGGCCATCCAGGGTGCGGACAAGCACAAATACAAGGCCTCTGAGCTTAAGCAGCAGCTTGAGCTTATTGCCACTGCCCTCCTGTAAGGGGCCAAAATGAAATGGGGAAAGAATGATGAGGAATAAACTTGCTTGCTTGCTTGCTCAGTTATATGATTTTTACTTTTAACTTTTTAACTTTAATTTTTACTTATTAGCTTTGATCATTTAGTTTTTAGTTTTATTTTTTAAGTTTTTTAATTTAATTAGATAGCAGTGATTTTTCTATGTATGCATGGTAAGTTTGAGATGAATATTTATAGTTGAAAGTAAGTGAAATATCTTAATTTTTGTTAATTTCCAAATAAAACATATGATATTCACAGGTGTGCTTATATTAACTATATCAAATAAATATTAATATTTCTTCATATTTTGCATAACTTTCTTTGTTGTGTTTTTGTTTATTTTCGGTTAATTGGAATTTTTATTTTTATGGTAATAAAAAATATTTTTATAATGAAGAGTGTAAATTACATAGTAAAATGAGAAATAATTGCTTATTTCTCCTTATTTTTATTAATTAGGGTACTGTTTTATTGCATTTTTGAGCTCTTTTGGGTCACTTTAGTATACCATAGCTGTAAGGCTTAATTTTTTTATTAAAAGTTTTCAGTACATCAAGATCTGTTAATTAAAAAAGTGTCAATTTCCAGTTGTCAATCAGGACAAAAGCAGAATTCTCACTTTACTATAGTGTCAACTACCAGGGAGTCAAGTTTAAGGGAGTCAATCACCAGGGAGTCAAACTTACCACAGTTGCCCCTGTCCTCAGGGAGGGGCCCTACAATATCAAGGGCCCATTGTTTGAAGGGTTCCATGGCTCTGGTTGGAAAGACTGACTTGGGCATGGCAGGTTTGGATGTGTTCTTTTTGCATAGAACACACGTCTCAAGGAGGTCCAGGATGTCCTGGCGCATACAGGGCCACCAAACCTTACACTTCATTATTTCAAATAGTTTACATCCTCTGATATGTCCTAAAGTGTGGTGATAGTGTAGTAATTTGTCCCCTTGCTGTGTGGTGGGAATATAATGTGTCTTTTCACCTGTCTCTTCCCGGCAGTAGACATTACCAGCATCAGTGGTGAACTGGCTTTTGTTGTTTTTCAGCTTGGAGATGGTCACAAAATTGAGGCTTTTGTATCAAGTGGCCTCAGGACGTAAGTAGAGCATGGGCCAGTTGGTTTCTAAGCTGTCATCCCTGTGATGGATGCTATTTACAGCCTGGAGAGGGTGTCAGCTGTGATAAGTTCCTTCCCAGGTTTTTACTCAATGTGCAACTGATATTGGGACAGGCGCTTGATCCATCCTGCTTAACGTCAAGTTAAGTGCAACTGGGTGTTGAAGTACTGAAGAGACGTGTGATCTTTTAGGATGTGGGGTAAAAATGTGGCACCTTTCAGGTAACAATGCCATTTCTCAATGCAGTGCACAATTGCTGCTAGCTCCTTATCATGTATGGGGTAGCATTGCTCTGGCTTGGTAAGCTTCCTGGATTTGTAAGCCACAGGAAGAAAGACACATTTGTCAGTTTCCACCCTTAGCATGTCCCCTATGGTCCTGTCAGGGGTGTCAGTCTCAAGTTCATACTGGCAATTTTGATTTAGAAATTGCAATACAAGTGCTGTTGTAAGTCTCTGCTTCAACGTCTCAAAGGCTTAATCTCTGGCAGGAGTCCATCAAAAGCAATTTTTGGTATTTAGTAGCTCAGTTAGAGGTGAAATCAGTTCTCTTCAATTGGGGAAAAACTTCCTTACATATGCAACCATGCCTAAGAACGTGCGCACCTGGCCTACATTGGCGGTATGTGGCATGCTGGTGATTGCCTTCATTTTGGAAGGGTCATGATTTATCACTTTGGAAGAGATGGTGTTCCCAAGGAATAGGAGATCTTATTAGAGGAATTCACATTTGGAAGGCTTGCCTTTAACTGGTGTTTACAAAGGGTGACAAGGATAGCGCAACAATGGTGGAAGTGTGTTGTTTGATCTTGACTGAAGACAATGATATCATCAAGGTTGTCAGGGATCCAGTCTCAGGCAGCTGGCCTGTTGTTTTCAGGGGTAACTTGGGCTGGTTTTTTAGCAGGCAGGGCCCACCACAAGAGATGAGCTAACTTAAAAAGGTAGGAAACAGACTTCCCCACCCAAGATCACGGACCAGCAACTGGTATGATAGTGTCAATCACCCCTGTGAGGGTGATGTAAACAGTTACAAAGAGCTTGCCAGTATAGTCAGTTGGGAGGTTGGGCAAAGAAAGCAGGCATGGGTTTGGGTATCATGGGGTGGTTCCATATGGATGTTGTAAGCAGGAAGGTAGTTGAATTTCCTCTAAACAATTTTGATGTTGAGAATATCCACGGGCCTTGAAATTTGTATCTAACAGCTGATTGTACGCAGGCCAAGGGATTGAGTTTGAGTATCTTTTCTGGGGTATAGTCCTTATATTTGGGCTTCAAGGGGTAATCAGTGAAGTGAGCGGGCCCAAAGGGTACACCTGGTGGACATAAAACTGCAGGCAGCGGGATAGGAGGTCCATGAGATCTCATACTGATTTGGTAGAAGGCAAATAAAAAATGGGGTAGTAGCTGTATGAGCCAAAATAACATAATCTTTATTCAAAAATGGCAATAAGTTTGGAGCACAGGGTCCTTTGGTCTATATAGCACCCCACCTCCAAACTTAATATTTTCTATGGGGGGTTCATCAGGGCATTGGGAAAGGCAGGCCCGGGGGAACTGGGTGCTTGGGTCCAAAGGCAGCAAAATGGCACTTGGCCTGGAAGTTCTTTCATTGGTCAAGAATCTCAAATTGGCTACCTGATTAACTTGCTTTATAGTTGTGGTCATGGGGTTGGGCCGTGGGCCCATGCCTCTTTCTGGGGACGGCTCTTGATTGGCCACTGGTGTAGACTTCAAATTCATGAAGCTAATAGTTGCCGCTTCAGTACCTCCATTAGGAGCTGTGATTGGTCTTCCATTTGGTGCAATAATTTCCTTGGTTTGGCCTGTTTCACTAAATGAGCCAAAATTCTAAGCATCAGCTTGTGGAGGCTCAATCTCAGAAAAACGCAGGCAGGCAGTCCTTTGGTCCACAGGCCTGGCAGCGCGAGGGGATCTAGGGTCAGGGTTCAATTCCTGCTCCTGGGCCTGGGTTTCCAGAGAGGAAGAGTTGTCAAACCTGACAAAGGTACACAAAAACACACTTTTCAATTAGATATTTGAAAGCTTTGTTCATCAACATGGCAAAGGTGGAAGGAGCATTGGTCATCCCAAAGTTCATGACACAACACTCAAACAACCTGTAGCGTTTACAAAAGGCAGCCTTTGCCTCAATTCCTGGTGCAATGCGGACCTGGTTGTACCCTGTGGCAAGATCAATATTGCTGAAAACTCTAGCACCTGCAAGTGTATCAAACAGGTCATTGATTAGCAGTAAGGGAAACTTGTTTTTGACAGTTACTTTGTTTAGAGTGTGGTAGTCAGTTACCAAACAAAGGGACCCATCCTTTTTGGTTTCAAAGAAGACAGTGGCTCCATATGGGGAGAGGGAAGGGCGGATAAAGCCCTTATTGAGTGTGTCTATAAGGTGCTGACAGAGAGTTTTGTCTTCCTTGGGCATCAATTGATAGAGGGGGCATACCTTAGGCAACAACCCTTGAAACTGGACAACATGTATTTCTCTGGAGGGGGCAACTGATTGAGTCTTTTGCTGAAGACATCCTTATACTCTTTGAGAAGTGCTAAAAGTGCTGGTGGAGGTGTGGTGGTCAGGGGGGAGGCACAGCAGGTTCAGGAAAAATGACCTTGGCTGAACACTGGTTGAAATCCAGCTTTCCTCCTTGAAATTGTATGTGTTGGTCTCTGTGAGCCTGACAAACACGGTGTTTTGGAGCAATTTACTCATTTCCATGGGATAGATCTGGAAGCCCATCCCATTTTAATTAAGGGTGATTACATAGGTATTACAATCAATGTATGGGCAGTTGTGTCAGAGCCAGCTGAGACCAGCAATCACGCCATGGCTGAGCCCAGCCATAATTGGTCCAGAGATATTTTACCTGGATGTTCCTCATTCTCACTGAGAAGGGCACTGTCTCATGGGTGATTGCCACTCTATGGGAGTCAGCTATGTGCACCGCCTTAAATTGACTGGTACTCAGTCTAGCTGTTGAGAGTCTGTGAATTCCTGGTTGACCATAGTGTGGTTGACCCTAGTATCTACCAAAATTTTGTGGGTGTTCCCATAGAAACAAAAGGGGTAGGCCAAGCAGGAGATTTTATTAGAAGAATGACTGGCTTGGAGATCAGGGTTGTCACTATAGACCTGTAATACATCTAAGGTTTCAACATCATGCATGTTATAATTTCAGGGGGATTTAGCAAGGAGAAATTGGGATTGTGAGCCCAGTGGGGTTGCAGAACCTCTTGTATCCATAACCCCCAGGCTTTTCCTGGGTCCTCAATCCAAGCCAACTGCAGCTCCCCTTTGAAGGGGTGCTTGACTCTATCCTCCTTCTGACAGGGTTGGTAGCAGCCTACTTGACTGTGGTTGCTTCCAAGCACAAGACAAGGTTGAGAGGGTGTATCATTGGATCTACAAAACCCCATAGAATCTTGTTTATTTGCCTCCACAATGGCCTTGTAGCAGTTGTCAATAGAGGTACAACGTCCTACGGGAACCCACTTGCAAATATGGGGCTTGAGCTTGTTAATAATAAGAGTGAGCAACATGGCGTTTCCATTGGTGACAGCTTCTGGGGCGGCAGCAAGGGCTTGTTGCCAAGCTGCAAGGTATTCAGGAACAGTTCCTGTATTTTTGATGGCTAGGAGTGGGGTGTCCACTACAATGGATGAAAAGGTTTTGCTGTAGCAGGACCTAGTGATGTCCCTTAATGTTGCCCAGGTGACTTCCTGTTCCTGGCCTGCCCATTTGGTAAACTACACAGCAGCAGGCCTGTGAGACGCCCAGACGCAGTGGCAATCCACATAGGCTCAGGCACTTGACAGATGCAAAGGAGGGTTTTGGTAGAATGGAGCCAGCTAACAATGTCAGCTCCTTCTACACCACTTGTAAAGACTCAGTTGGAGGTTTAACATGTGTTGTGAAAGTTCTAATTGGGGCGGGGTGACGCTTACATTGCGCTACCCCAGGCGGAGGCAATTGTACACACTTGTAAGCACCAGCTGGTCCTGATAGATAACATATCCTTTGGGTATGTATCCCTTAGGGATTAGAAGGAAGGTTTCTTGGTGGGGAGTAGCCATATGCCTGTACTCTGTCCTTTCTTGGGGGGTTTTTCTTAGGTAGGTTGTGAACCTACTGCTGCTACCACTGTTGCAACTGAACCAATGAGAGCTCATTATTTGATTGGGAAGACAACATTCCAATAGAAAGGACAGGAATAATAATAATAAGGTATTGTTTTATTGAGGAATAGTATAATTAATATACCATATTGAGAAGCCACAAGGCCACCAGGGGGTGGCACAGTGGAGGGTTTGATATAAGGTTTGGGCTGTGGAATAACTTGCACAGGGATCAGCCAGTTGTATTGGCAGTGCTCCTAATTAGGAGAAAGTGCCCACAACTTGACATTGCCATCAGATTGATACATGCTGTTATATATGTTCTGGGGCAACTCATTGAGTGCCCCCTGTGTATTGTGAGATATGTTTGCAGGCAAGGCGGGAGACTTGGTTGCAACACCAGTATATGTGAAACATGCATTACTAGTATCTCAGATACACATTAACCAAGGGACAGACTACTCACAATTTGAATTAACATATGGATACAAACCAGAGATAGTCACCTGCAATAACCAACCCTATGTGAAGATTCACTTGGGGAAATCCCCTACAGTGGAACAAGTCCCAGCACTACAACACATAATTCTTAAAGCTAAGATAGCAGAAAGCAAGAGACTCAAGGCACAAAAGGTGGCCTCTGCAGAGGAACCACTCCCAATCAATGCTCCTGTTTGAATCCTTGCTGGAAACATAAATAGATTGGATTTGGTACACAGAGGACCTGGAAGGGTTTTCAAATACAGAACAGACAGAAACACCTACCTAGTCAAGTTCCAAGGCACCAAGGACTCTATCACCAAAAATTATCACAGATTCCGCCTTTGCCTCAGTAAAGGGGAACACTCAACTTGTCTAGTACCTACTAGCAAACAACTCCAGGAGCATCAGGCGGCAGCTGTCAAGACTAATCCCCCTCCTGATGTACCAGAGTAGCCTCTTAAGGGAGGGGTGTTTCAAGGAGCTGTATTTACAAGTATTCTGGTTGTTGCCAACACATGTAATATCCAGCCATCGCCTGGTTTGGCGCCGATCCAATATTTGGTTTGAAATTCCTGAAATGGCAACAAACTAAAAGCCCTTGACTTGTCTAGATATCCAGGTATCTGAACCCAACTTACACATGACCTCCAATATACTTGATTCAACTTAAGTCCCCACCACAGTGCACACAATATATAAGCCTGAAATATTATCCAATAAAATCACTTTTCTTTTCTAAACCTATCTTCTAAGCTTTCCCAGAAGTTGTAACTCATCACCTTTGATAAATTTTATAAATGTTTATTAAGCAATCATAATATCTGTCTATTATCTTTTCTTGCAACATCTATAATTGCTCTCTCTTGGAGAAAATATTTCCTGGGAAGCACCCTAATTAATAAATAATCAGTTACACTCTTATCATACACTCATGTTGCACCAGGATCAAAATTTTGAATCCTACATAGAAAATTACCTGGAAAATCCTCATGACTGCCATGATATACATGGATAGTATAGGACTTCTCATTATACTGTATGATATTCTATTTTTTATCAAATAAAGTATCATTCTCTTCTTAAATTTTCTCTTTTTATATACTTTTAAGCAGTATATACTTGACACCTTTCACTAGTCATGATGGCAAAGACAAAGCAGAATATGAAGTGAAAGTCATATCTGTCTCTAAAGCAATGTAAAGTCTTTTCTTTGCTTAAAAACCCAAACTTGCATGAACAGTTGAATACCTTATCACAATATATGTAATCTTTAGCATTTAAAGATAATGTTATTTTAGGGCTTCCTAAGCAGATCTTTATTTTCTTCATACTAGAATTAATAAAGCTACCTATTTCCTATAAGTGTGTTTTCTTACCTTCTGTTGTATAGTGATTGGTTTAAACCAGTCCTTACTTTAAATTGACATTGATCCATTAGGCTTGGTGAGCAAGAGGGCGACTAGCATTCACACTCCTGATGAAGTATAGTCAAGCCAATCAACTAAGTTGTGAGATTGGTCCATATTAACTATGATCAGCCAATCTGAAGTTAATATTGGGCTAAGAATGTAGTGGGATCAGAATATTAAATAGAGGATCCTGGTGATTTATGGTGACTATCAATATCCTACTTCTATATAACTCTTATACTTGATATTAAATGTTGCAACATCTTTGATTACTACCTCTTGAGGGGATTAACGCCCCAAGTAAATCACCAAGCAGCTCACCAAGTGGTTCACCGCCCAGCCAATAAGCCAGTGGCACTATTATCAGTTAACCATCTATGACAGGAATCACTTGATCCAGGTCCTAAATGGAACACAACTTGATTAAGCCTTGTGACCCAAGAGGAACATTACTCAGATAAGCCCCATGACCTCCATGATGTACGTGGACGCCATGTGGCTTATCATGATACTATATATTAACCTATATTCATATTCAATAAAGTATCATTCTCTTCTTAATATTCCCCTTTATTTTGTTTATTATACTTCCCAGAAGTATAAACTTGACAGTGGTAGCACAGGTAGGTTATCCATACCTACCCAACTCAAAGGAAAAATTCCTCCCAAGAAAAGAACCCAAGCAATGTCACTCCCTAACAGTTGGAGAGATTACAAAGTAGGACAAGACGTCCCCCCTGGACTTGTCATCTACAATAATCTCCCTGTACCCATTGACCAGTATAACGCCCTCAAAACCTGCAGACTGTTCCCAACCACACCAGCTACAACAGTGTCTACGCAACCTGAGATACCCAATATTGTGTTTCAGCGCTTACATACTGCTGAGATTGGCGCCTTTGTAGGACTATGCCATGAGAACTCCTCTCTTTAGATCAACAGCACTGAGAGCAATTTTGGACAAGTGGAGTACCCCCAAAGGCTCTGGGTTAGCAAAATTGCCCTCTGCGTCACAGGGACTTCCTCGCGCTTTGTTACCAAATGGCTAGCTCAACATCCTGACCAGAAGGAAAACTGGGGAATATTCAAAGCTGCATTTCTCAAAAAGTTCTCCATGAAAAATTCAGACGTAGTGATCATGACCAAACTCTGGACCTTCAAAATGACAGGAATCATCAAGGAATACATTGCCGCATATGAAGGACTATGTGATTGTGCACCCAACACCATCAATTTTGATGAACCTGGACCACGCCTGGACTTCTACAATGGCCTTCCTACACATATCAGACGTCAGTTTGACATGACCTGCTGGGCAACTGCCAGAATTAACTCATTCCGCAAGTCAACTTACTATATTTCAATAATCAGAATTAAAAATACTTTAATGTCAACAGCATTGAAAAGTCAGAATTAAGTTTTGACTCATGCAGACTACTAAATGTCGACACTTTTTTAATAAGCAGAAACCTGTTTCCTGAACATTTTACTTAATAAAAATTAAGCTTCAAGATACTTTTTAGGGTAATGTGATAACATAGATTTTAAAAAGTTCATAAAAAATTATACATGAATTTTAAAAAAAATCATAAAAATACACTTTTATTTTATTTTACTATGAAATTAGCTATCTTTACTATAATAAATTTTTCCCACTTATAAAAACAAAAAAAATCCAATATACAAAAAGGTACTACATAAAATTTCACGTATTATAGCAAAATATAGCAATCATAAACAGTAATATAAAGTTTTTTCTATATTGAAAACTACAAAAAACATATAATTTACTAGTAAAATACCAATATAGGCCATGTAATATAGTCTAAAGCATCAAACTATCAATAAAAAACCAATGATTTTATAAAAGCAGTATCATAAAAGATTAATGATTTATTTAGAATAACTATTTATTTAAAAATATTATACTTAATATATAAGAACTATATAAAAAATTAGGCAATACTCAATAAATTTAATGAAAAGCTAGACTGTAATAACCTGGTTGCCATTAAGAACTGTGGAAATCTTCTTGATGTATTCTCCAATCTCTGAAAGCTTATATTTGGCCTTGACAACGTCCTTGATCTTCTCTTGATACTGTTTCTCTTTGATGGTTCTCTTCTTCTTAGATGGGCAGTTCTCAATATCTCTGATGGATGCAGCAGTCTTCCCCTGTTGGACTTTGAGGTGATTGTAGAAGGTGTTGTATCTGGGCTTGATTCCAAAGGATGACTTGATATGCTTATGCCAGCCCTCCAAAGATGAAGTAGTTTTCATCTCATCCTTAAGAACTGCCTGGTAGCAGTTCCAGTTGGCTTTGGCTCTGGGCTTGCTCTGGCGCTTAGTGACCTTACGTCCAATCCACTGTGGTTCATAATATTCAATGAAAGGGTAGAAGGCACCATCATGTTTCTTGGCATATGGATCCTGGCATAGGAGCTCAAAGGCTTGTCTGGTATGCTCTGGCTTTACAAAGGCTAGTGCTACAAACTGCTGGATTAAGAACTTGCACTTTCCTGATGTATCTAGACGGTGGAGCTTGCTGAGCTCAGGTAGACCCTTTAGTTGCCTGTTGACAGCCTGTCAATAATGGAAAAAACACCCCTGTACCTCTCCATCAAAGTTATTTACAAAAGCGTTATACTGGGCAGCTTCATAGTCTATGATTATAGTTGAGGGGCCAAGTGCTTTATCTTGAGCTTCTTTTTCTGCAGCAAGGGTGGCTTCATCCTTTTCATCATCATCTGGATTGGCTCTAGTGTTATGGCCAGGGGGACTCTTTCTATTACTGGGTAGGGCTTTGATGCCCTCCTGAAGGATTTTAAAGGCCCTTGTGTAGATCTCTTCTGTTGCCCCAGGAAGCAGAAAGTAGGCAAATGGGAGCACCTTGCCTTCAATGAGGGAATGTACAACCCATAGTTGGTAAAAAAGGCGGGGGCATACTGCAAAGGTACCATCACATAACCAGGTCTCTGAATCCCTCAACTGCTCCAGGTTCTGTTGTGTAGCATAGCATATAATTCTTGCCTCTGCTGTAGGACCATCATCATGTAAAAGGAATACCTCATCACCATTGAACATCTTTAACTCCTCTGTCAAGACTAACTCTCTTTGAACCATGGCTGATTTCTTATGGGGGACTAGGTCACGGCGTTTGTCACATATGTACTTCACTAACTGGTCGCGGTCAGGGATGAGCTTCAGGTTCTCATTACTTAGGTGTGTTGTGGCCTTAACTGCCAGATCAGAAGCCTTGACATCTTTGGAGACTGGGACCATTTGGTAGAGGTACCACTTTAGAAGCTTTTCAATAAGATTTATTGGAGCATTGCATGTGTGCTCTCCTTTTTCACTAGTGACTTTATCCAATCCTTCTGTATTGATTCTGGCAGCACAGCTTCTATCTTCACATACATAATGCTTGCTTCTTCCTTCTCTCTTCTGATTGTTGCAATTGAAAACATAGCCATCACAGACTAAACTTGCACCTCCTTTGACAGACATTAGAAGGGAAAACAGAGGGAACTTCTTTGGGAGCTTAAACTCTCCTTTGACGTTACATATATTGTGAACCTTTAGGGGATCCCATGGGCCAATTAGTGCTTGATGATAGTCAGACAGGTAATCATCAGGATCTTCTTTATTGATACTTGATGAGGAGGATGGAGGTGCAGGTTTGTTGGGCGGTGGAGGGGAATTATCTGGAGTTAGATTCTTGCGCTTTCTGGACTGGGATGAGCTTGATTCCTTGGGACTTGATTCCTTTGAGCTTGATTCATATGGGCTTGGCTGGGGTTCTGGACTCTTGGGTATCTTCTTTCTTCCTTGCTTGTTTGGTGGAACCTCATCTCCTTCTGATTGATACCAGCTTGGAGAAGAGGAGGGGGCAGGGGAGGGCTCTTTGCTTTCAGGGTCTGGGGTCTTCTCTTTGTCTTCTGTTTTGTTGAGGGCTCTTTGGCTGGTTTTTTGTTGGGGTAGGGACTTTGGGCCTTTCCAGAGGCTTTGGGTACTTTCTTGGTTGACTTGGGGTTATTTTGTGGCTTCTTGGAAGATTTGTCCTACAATAATTAGAGTAGAGTTCATAAAGTAAGAATAATCATGTGAGACATGATAAAATTAAATAATAATCACTTGTTTTAAATTTTTTTATTAGGTAAATAGTTTATAGAAGTATAGAAAGTAATTTTAGAGCTAGTTTATTATTAAAGAATAGAAAAAACCCCATGTTTAAATAAAAAGTTGACATTCTGGTAGTCACAGTAGTCAAAAATATTTAATTTAGTTTGTCAGCATAAAAAACGCTTTAATTTTGACGTTGACATACTGACAGTCAGCATTAAAGTGGAAAAACACTATGTAAATCACTTATAAAGCTTGGTTAATATTTTCTGGAGTTGGTTTTTTAAGGCCAAAATTGATTATTTTTAAATTTAAAAAATTAAAGATTTGCATATGTAACTTATGAAAACTAAATGATAGGAATTGTAGAGGGAAGTCTAAAGTACAGTCCTGGGTGCTTTGGCCTGAATTATCATACCATTGTATGTGTGCTTTTTGTTAAGCGGCAGTGTTTTACTAATAAATAAGTGAAGGTGTCAACATTCAGGCAGTCAGCGTTCTTTTATAGCAACTCTCCTATTAAATCTTGCTTAAATTATGTCACTTTGTTTGCTTAGCCGAACCCCTTTGTTGCAATTTAGGCAACACGTCAATTTGACACAAAGTCAACATTATAATTACATATATAAATTCTAGTTTTAAAATATGTGTGTTGGCTTAAGTGGACTTCCAGAAATAAGCTATAGTTTATCCAGTGAGTTTAAAATAACAGTAAATATCTAAATAATACAAAGAATGCTCTGAAAGTTGGCATATGTCTTTGTTCAATGCTTATCTTAATATATATTTAATAAAAACAGTAGTATAAAATATAAAAAGTAATTATTTTTAGAATATTGTGTATTTTATTAAGAAATTTATGGATTCTTATTTGGGGTTGACATCCAGATATTACTTACTGTAGTCAATCTTAATGTAAAAGTACAAAGAAACTTACATTTTCATAGTAAATTATATTAGTTTTTTGGCTTAAAATTAAGCCTTTGTTTAAATGGTGTCAACATTATGTCTGTTCCTTTTTGATTTTGCAATTCTGACTTAATAATTCACTATGAAAAATTAGCTTAGTTTTGGAAATGCCCGGTTCCGGCAGATAAATACCAAAATAATGTCAACATTCAGTAAGTTGACTTGCAGAATGAGTTAATTCTGGCGGTTGCCACCTGCTGCAAGAACCTCAAGGATGTATTCCTAGAAGGAAAACGCGCAGCTCAGAAGTCTGACAATCTACACGCCACCAACAAGCATAAGGAAAACCCCACAGTTAAGAGAGAGCCTTGCCCCAACAAGAAAAACAACCGAGCCAACAGTACCCAACCTCAAAACGGGAATTGCACTGCACAAGTCAACCAGGCTAGCACTGAAGATACCAACAAGGAGGGGAAAGCTCAGGGGAGTGCTTAGGCAAGCCGCCCTCCCCCTCTTCATAAGACTCGTACAGAGAACAGGACGTGGACTCCATCACCATGATCCAGGTTCTCTCCAGTGACCCTCTCCTGTTTGCCACCCAATCTGGAAATAAACTCCTTACTTATCCTTTCCATTTTTTCAGATACCAGGGCACAGCGCTATTTGACACTGGAGCCAACCAATTACTTATTAACAAGAGTTTTGCAGACCTCATGAAGTTACCTACCATTTGAAGTAACATCAAAAGAGTCATCATGGCAGACAACCACAGCACACCAGTTACCCACAAGACCAAACCTTTCCGGGCCCAAGTTGGAGACATCCAAACAACAATTAGTGTCCCCATCATCCCAATCCCAAAATACAATATCATACTTGGATTAGATTGGATGCAAAAGACAAAGCCTCACATAGACTGGGACAGTGCCACCCTCACAATCCAGCAAGGAGAAGTCCACCATCATGTGTACCCAACACACCTTGACACCCTCATGAGGGACCACATATTTGTAAAGATCATGGAAACAGAAAAAGAAACTGACATCAGCAAAATCAATTGGAACACGTATACATATGAATTCATCCACTTCAAAAACACAGAAATACATCACAAACAAAACACAATTAGAGACCAGCTGGTCAATAAGTTTCCCTCTGTATTCCAAGAATCACTACCTGGGCTACCCCCTGATTGGGGTATACAACATGAGATTGACTTAAAAGGTAGTGTGCCTAAGGTGCAACCCATCTACCGCTTCACACCACAAGAAGACAACGCTCTGAAAGCCTACCTTGACAAAGCACTCAAGAAAGGCCTCATCAGACCCTCAAAATCACCATTTGGTGCCGCTGTCTTCTTTGTGGCAAAGAAAGATGGAGGCCTCTGCCTGGTCACAGACTACAGGGCCCTCAACAAGGTCACAATAAAGAACAGGTATCCCCTGCCCCTAATTGATGAACTTTTTGGTGCCCTGGGGGGTCCCAAATCTTCACGAAAATTGATTTGACAGGAGGATATCACCAAATTTGCGTGAAACCTGAAGACATCCCAAAGACTGCATTTCAGACTAAATATGGATCCTTTGAATGTGTTGTCCTCAATTTTGGCATGACAAACGCTCCCAGTACCTTTGTAACCTTCATGAATGAAGTATTCAAGGAACCCATTGGGAAAAGAGCAATTATCTACCTAGACAACATCATCATCTATAGTCCCAATCTACAACAACACTGGGAAGACGTCCGCACAGTCCTCTGTACCCTGCAGGAAAACCAACTAATCACCAAACCATCCAAATGTGAGTTCTTCTCAACTGAACTCCCCTTCCTTGGTCATATCATTAGCAAGGATGGTATCAAGCCCAATCCAGACAAAATTTGCTCTATAACAGAAATGCCAGCCCCAAGAAACAAGAGCAAGCTCCGCACTTTCCTTGGAATGGTAGCATATGTACACAGGTTCATCCCTGACTGGGGCGCCCTAAAAGCTCTCCTATCAGCCATCACGGGGAAAACAACCAAGTTTGTCTGGACACCTTTTCAAGATCAACATTTCTGCCAGATAAAAGAGCGCATGGTTACCGCCCCCATCTTGCAATACCCAAACCGTGAGGGTATTTATGAGCTAGAAACCAACGCCTCTGATTATGCCATAGGAGGAGTCCTCTGTATCTAAACAGCCCAAAAAGACTTCCTCCCTGTGGCATATGAATCCAGGAAGCTATCAGACAACAAACAAAGATACCCTATACACAATAAAGAGTTGGTTGCCATCATACACAGCCTCATGAAATGGCAATGTTATCTAGAAGGAGCCCAGACGTTCAAAGTAATCACTGACCACAAGTTGTTGATATTCTTTAAAACACAACAACACCTGTCAAGAAGACAAGATAAATGGATGAGTCTCATACAGAGATACCCCATGCAAATTGAATACAAGCCAGGCAGAGAGATGCTTACTGCAGACGCCCTATCAAGGCTATACAATAAACACATCCTCCGCACTGATGGTGACCCCAACTGGCCCATGTTAATCATGGGGAATCTCCAGGAAGGGTTTCCACCTGGCACACCAATGGACATCCAAGAGAAAGTCCTCAAGAACAAACATCTGTTCAAAAACGTATATGGTACCCTCCACCAAATCCTTCCAAATGGTGACACAGTACCCTACGTTCCGTCAACACAAAAGATTGACACAATCCTCCGTTATCACAGAGACTTGGGACACACCTGTAGCAGAAACTTGCATGAATACCTCAAGACCCGCTACTGGTGGCCCAACATGCTAGATGATATCAGAGAAGTATTAGAACAAGGCAAAGTTTGTGAGAAGTACACCCAAACCAAAGCTTCACCCAAGTCAGTAGTACCTGTATCCATCACACAACCCTTCAAGGTATGGTCGTTGAATATTGTGGGACCTATTCCTGGTGAAAGCAAAGGCAAGAAGTACATTGACACAGCCATCAACTATTCAACCAGGTGGCCCATAGCACAAGCCACAAAAGAGCACAAAGGCAATGATGTGAGACAATTCATTGGCAAGGAGATCATAGCTAAGTTTGGAAAGCCCAACCTCTTAATCACAGATGGAGGCACTGAACTCAAAGCTATTGACACCAACATATACCTTGCCAAAAAGGAATAAAACATGTCACAGCCAGCCCATATCACCCCCAAGCAAATGGATGCATAGAACAACTAAACAGCTCTCTAGTGGAAATCCCTCAGTAATTTATCTGCCAACAATCCAAAAGCCTGGGTTGACATGTTACCAACCGCCCTTATGGTCTGCAGAACACGAGTCAACCGCAATACAGGCAAAAGCCCTTATGAACTTGTCTATGGTCAGAAACCTTCACTTGTCAGTACTACCACGGGACCACAAATGCCACTTCCCAAGAAGATACCAGACAGTAATGACCCAAAAGTACTACAAGCCAGAAAGGATCAAGAAGTGATGAAACAGCAAAAGGTTTAACGAGAAGCAATCCCATTACAACAAGAAAGGTTCCAAGTCGGAGACAAGATCTGGGTTGTCAACCACGACCAGCACAAATTAGACCCAGGATTGCGTGGACCAGGCATTGTCATGGAGGTGAAACCCAATAACACCTACCTCATCAAAGGGATTGGAGCTCAAACTGAACTAAAATGTATGCATCATGATTGACTTTGTTTGTGTAAGGCAAGAGCAGCCCAACAAAATTCAAGACTCCCTGTTTCTAACGCCAAACTGGATCATTACCAGGCCCGTATACCAGATACCCTCAAGAAGATTCCCAAGGCTCCGCCTTCCATCACCCCAGGGGGAGATGTCGCAACATCTTCAATTACTCCCTCTTGGGGAATTAACACCCTGAGTAAATCACTGAGCGGCTCACCAAGTGGTTCACTGCCCAGCCAATAAACCGGTGGCACCATTATCAGTTAACCATCTATGACAGGGATCACTTGATCCAGGTCCTAAATGGAACACAACTTGATTAAGCCTTGTGACTCAAGAGGAACATTACTCAGATAAGCCCCATGACCTCCATGATGTACGTGGACGCCATGTGGCTTATCATGATACTATATATTAACATATATTCATATTCAATAAAGTATCATTCTCTTCTTAATATTCCCCTTTATTTTGTTTATTATACTTCCCAGAAGTATAAACTCGACATGAATAAAGAATTGATTATTACACTTACACATATTATTACACACACTAGCTTAGAGAGTACTCAGTCTAGTCTTTAGTGATAAGTAGACCGTAATTTGAGTTAAGTGTTACACAACATACATACAACCCATACCCACAAGTTATGACACCTATTATGCTATATGAGATATATCTCTTCTAAAAAAAGCCAGAGGACAATTTCATAGGTGTAAATTGTTTTTTGGTGTAAAATGATGTGAATTTTTTCATCACCGCTGTGATTTGACTTGAATGATCAAGCCAACAATAAAACATAGTTTAAACTATACAACTGATAATACATGGCTATATTAGCTCTTATTGACCTCAGAAGATATTAAGATTATAGGAAACCTTTCAACCACTCCAATAACTCTATGAATGTATACCTATATGAGCTCAGTCACAAAGATAAAATAATACAAGGTGAATCATGTACTCCTCCTTCTAATACATCCAAGTACTTTTAAAATTACCGGGTTTGCCCAGCAATTATTGGTAGTTGGATATGTTTTTAGTATTAACACAATGGGGTTGACCCCTGGAAAAGTTCTGCACAAGAGGCCCCAAATCAGTCAAACCAACATTTCCACTACTTGGAGCCAAATGCGGAAGTCAACTTAAATTTCCAAACAAGGCAACAAGAACTAGTGACAATCTCAACTCAGTAAACAGCTCAATTTAGCGCTTGTCTCATTACAAGGATCAAACCGCCTCCTGTCCAATTCAACTGATTGATCATCCCAATATTATTCCTCTTAAAATGATTTCCCCAAACTATATAAGACATACATCTCAATAAAGATAATTATCTAGTTTCCAATATTTTTCTCCTTGTAACTTTGCTAATACAGCACAGTTACGGCATTAGTAAACTCCCATACCTAAAGCAATGCATTTTTACTGATTGAGCTTTATTCTTGTTTGGCTAGTTCTTTGATCTCATTGATTTGGAATTAAATCCTTTTACTGGGCTGGTCCAAATACCATGTTTAAAACAGTAAGTTTCATAATTTCAATACAAGGTGAACTATATACCTTGCTGACACTATGTTGATTTTCAATTCCTGTGGCGATTGGCTTACTTCATAGCTATTTGCAGCTGGCAATATCCTTATACTCTAATTTACCATTGTTAGTTTAAACCTTGGTTCGGTTTGTTGAAAAATGGGATCCTTGTTCAGGTATCCACCTCTCACTTATAGGATGCATTGAACTCATGCTTCACCATTGGCAGGCTAGAGTATCAAATATCGTGCAGCCATGGTTTAAAAACCGGATGTTTGTAGATATGATGGCGTTATTGAATGAAACTCATTGATTTACGTAATTTTTTAAGCGATATGTAGAAATAAGTTGTATTTTATTTTTTATCTATCCTTGAGCTGTTTAGGACCCCTGATTAGGGCTTTGAGCTGGGCTCACAGTCTTGCTCTTGATTTCCATTTGAATTCATTTGAATTTAAAGTTAAAGTATGGGGTTTTGGATTAAGTTGGAAGGGAAGCAAAAGCTTAGCTGGCTGATATTAAACTAATGATACTAAACTGAATTATATTAAACTAATGAATTAAAATAAATGATATTGAACTAATGATATTAAACTAATGAATTAAAATAAATGATATTGAACTAATGATACTAAAATGAATTATATTAAACTAATGAATTAAAATAAATGATATTGAACTAATGATATTAAACTAATGAATTAAAATAAATGATATTGAACTAGTGATATTAAACTAAATGGCATTAAACTAATGAATTAAAATAAATGATATTAAACTAATGATATTAACTGTTTGGATAACTTTGGGTCAAAGTGTGTTTAACCAGGATCAATTATAATTTACCCACAGTTGAAACTTGGATAAGTGGTGCCGTATAAGCAGAGTACAATGTGATGAATTCAATTTGCTGCGAAGCGATAGGCTTGTCTGAATGAGCCACTTGATTCCAATACAGGTCTTCTGAGACTGGCCACTGATTGACCAGAGTTTCCAAATGTTTGTACTATGCTTCAATCAAGGAATTCTTATTATCCATCCAGCATCAAGTTTCAGCAGAGCGGCTAGTATACAAGGCTGTAGTGACACCTTTTATCGTTCCAGAATGGAATTGACAGGCAACAAGGAATTCCTACCTTGGAATCCTTTTATGGAGAGGCATATTCCAAATATGGCTAGAGCACATGAAATATCATAATTACGTCTGCTTTCCAGTTCTGACAAAAAAGACGCAACTAGTAGTCAGAATAAAGGATGGAATTGACCCATAAAGTGTAATATCCCACACAAGAACAAAGTTATCGAAATCTGTTCCCTTGATTATTTAGGCGTTTTTATATCTAGTCACTCCCTCCAAATCCAAGTAGTTCCTTAGCTACCATGTCAGAGGCTGATGTTCCTACTTCTCCAGGTAAGCCATACCAGTTCAACGTTGAAATTGATTTCTAGTCGATGAAGCTATAAAAGATTTTTCCTGCTCGAGGCGAAAAAGACAATGAAGGAGGTCGCAGCGATTATAGTTTCGCCAATAAGATTCCATTCAAGTAAGCCTTTTCGACAATTTAGGGTTATAATAGATTTCTCCGTCCAAAAAGTTCTATAGCCTCGGGTGCCAAGAGTTTTATGAATTCAGTCTCTTTATGGAGTGGCCGTGGATCAGAAGTCAATAAGTCTCCAAACTGCCCTTCTCCTAAAGAGGGAGAAGACACAACTCGAAAATTTCTGAAGCCGGATTCTGTGTTCAGTAACAACCCCCCTTCCCCCATAGCTATGAAAAACTCACATAGTAGCGATCCAATTTTTAACACCAAATCGCTGGAAACATCCCGGCCTGTTTCTTTAAGCTCACAACCAACGTTGCCATGTAGTGGCTCCGAGCCTCAGGCCACTATGCGCCCAGAAGACCTTCCTCGGGAAGAAATGGAATTTGTCAAGGTATTAGACTGCTACAATTATTTTATTAGCATGGTATCACAAAGAAAGTTTATTCTGACTTCCTGCGACTTTCGTTTGCCTCTTGATCTTTTTCAATATCCCACTCGCATAATGTTGATGCGCAATTCTATACCCCCTCTATAATATTTACTTTATAAGAATTTTTTATTAGCTATCTTTTCTTCAGCTTTGTCCTTGTAAACAAGTTTGCTCATTTTGAAATTAGATTCGTTCAAAAAATAAAACTACAAGGGACTTTGATAAGCTGTTTTTATCACAGAACCTCATGGTCAACGGGTTAGATCCCTCTTCACCTAAAGGCTCCAACTCTGATAAGCCGTGTGCAATTTGGGCTTTTAGGTTTAGTCGAGATGGGGAGTATCTAGCGGCCGGTGGGCAAGACGGACTGATTCGTGTGTGGGGCCTTCGGCTCCTATCTGAGGAAGATGTCGTTCCCTTTAACGGAAAGGAGGGAGGGTTTACCGACAACTTCCCTATTTTTAGCAGTAGACCGATTCGCACATATGCTGGTCACCAATCTGACGTTCTTGATCTATCGTGGTCGAAAAGTGGATTTCTTCTTTCGTCTTCAACAGACAAGACTGTTAGGTTCGATATTTAATTGTAGCCTTGGCTAATGATTAGATTGTGGCATGTGGGTCGTAGTGAGTGTCTATGCTGCTACCAGCATGTCGACTTTGTTACGTCAGTAGCCTTTCACCCCAAGAATGATCGGTACTTCCTTAGTGGTTCGCTCGACTGTCGCATTCGGCTCTGGAACATCCCTGAAAAAAAGGTTGCTAGTTGGGCAGAGCTTCCAGATTCCAATCTTGTTACAGCAGTTGGCTTCAGCCCCAGTGGGCGGCTTGCGATTGCGGGCTCATACCACGGGCTATGTCTTCTGTACAAAACCGAAGGCTTGGAACTGCATACCCAAATCACTGTCAAATCAAACTCCAAAACACGCAACGTTGTGCCTCGTAAGATTACAGGAATCGAAACTCTAGCTGACCCTGGCGGTGGCGAGGGAAAGCTGATGATTACATCCAACGACTCTCGTATTCGTATTTATAGCCTAAAGGACTTCTCATTGGAACAGAAGTTTAAAGGCCCAGAAAACAACTCCAACCAGATCAAAGCCACCTACAGTGATGATCAGCGCTTCATAGTATGTGGGTCTGAGAATCGCCACATCTATCTATTTGATCTTCACCAAGTGCGCCCCGACCCACTCATCAAGCGCAACTTCATCTTTAAGAAAAAGAGCGAAGAGCCTGGCTGTGAAGTCATTGAAGCACACAGCCATATTGTCACCGTAGCCTGCTTGGCACCCACCAAGACAAAGGCCACGCTTGCTCGACTTGGTGATCCACTCCTCAGCCCGAATGGCCCTCAAGATCCAGACACCAACCTGCGAGACAATCACATTGTAGTCAGCGCCGACTACTTTGGTAATTTAAAAGTTTTTAGGAGGTGCCTTTTTCGCTCTGGTGCCACTCCCTCGATCCGCAGCTTACCTTTTGATGATGCCTCTTCCCTCAATGGCGACTCACGCTCTAGTATGCACTCCAGTATTCGCTCCGTCCTACCGTCAAACTGCACAAAAGTATGCTCTCATTGTGGTGTAAGTGGACACCTCACATCATATTTCGCCAGGCCAGTTGAGGACATGTCCCACAAAGGAAAGTCACACAATGGATCTCACTCAAGTCTCATTAAAAGAATAGCGCTTGAGAATCAAGCTGAGAGCCAAGCGGAGATGTCGCCTGGACTACATCCTAGTACCCCCAATCTGTCGCCTGCAGCTGAAACATGTGAAATGGTCCTGGTCATTTGCTTATCCTGCTTGAAAGTAGTTTCTGGACTTTAATCTTCATTAATCTAACCTACTATAATTGTACCTGCCTCATTGGAAGCGTATGTCTACAGTTGCGGGTCAACGTGTTCCACCCTCCACCGTAGACCATAACTTTCTGTTAATAACACGTGAATTAATGTTAATATCCTGCCTCGCTTTTGAAAATAAATCAAGCCTTAAACTCAAACCCCAACTTCGCATGGTAGCACTTTAACTAAAATCCCTTTGCATCCGTAGGATCTGAATAAGATTTTGGAACATGCAGCTACTACGCCAGCCTAGGGTTTACTGTAGTTTAGATTACACTGTCAGAGCTGGCGGGGAAGGGCTTCCACCTTGATTTAAATCTAAAAAATATCATGTCTCAAAAAGAATGGGTTCAATCAACAAAGCTGACAAACCATCCCGAATCCCATTATCACAATATTTTTGATTACTCCCTCTTAAGAAAATGTTCCCCCGAGAAATGTCTTGACTATTGAGCAGAGGGTGGTCCTAGGACCAATCCCAATATTACACTAGGATCAACCCCTCAAATTTCCAAGGAAAGCTGGATCTTCCAAACTATATGGCATCCACATGGACACATATGGCATATCAATAAGTTGTTTGCCACCCCTCTTTATCCAATAAAGATATCAATCACTTAAAAATCTTCCAATTTATCCTGTACCATATACCTCTCAGAAGTATATACTTGACAGCATCAGCCAACCTGGATTGGCCTGGCCAATGGGATCCAAGGGTTCAAACCATAAGTTCAATAGAGACGACATAAACAGCAATAGGTCCATCAACCTCAGCTTTTAAAATCAAAGAGCTACCTATGAAAAGTAATCCAAGCCCAGTAGGTCAACCTCCCCATACCATCTAGACCATCTCCTACCACCCCACACAAGGAATCCAGCTTGGATGATCAGAAATTTCGCATCCAGAAAACCTGCCCACAACTGTTAAAGACCATCCCTTGGGCTGAGTTCTAAGCTCTTCTGGACGGTGCAGCTGGCTAACCTGATCCTTTGTGACGTAATTTGCTGCATCATGAAGCTTTCTTTGGAGACCTAGATAAGGAGTGCTGTTCATTTTAAATTGTGCCTGCTTTGACTTCCAAGGTGTCTAGACGGCTTGGCCAGGAGCTATCAACAGCAGGATCAGGTTTGTATAGCAGGTTTGCAACCTGTTGAGATGAACAGAAATGGTCCAATCACAGAACAGAAGGTAACTGGAACCAGTTGAAGGTCAATTTACTCAACAAACGTTACATTTATCTAGTTCTGGATTGCAAAAATACCCAGACACAAAACACAATCAGGATTGAATACACAGCCCCAAAACTGAGACACCAGACAAAAGTAACCCATATTCAAGACAAAGATGAACCAGCCACATTCCAAAGCAATCAACATCAACTGTGACAGTGATCATGTAACAAGAATGATACAATCAGAGAACAAATTGGTTTAGCAGCAATAGTGATCCTTTCAACCATGACCTACCTCACTTTTTGACAATCTGGATCATTTTTGTGGCTCTAGATGGAAATAGTGCCTTTGAAGAGCAGATCCATCAAAGTCTATCCCAGAAACTATGACATTATTCTCCATCTCTGTGCCTCTAAATTTGGCCATTTATATTCAAGAGATTTTCTCAAATAAGAGCACACACTTGAATTTTATTAATGCTCTGACAACACTTCACTTTTCTGCTTGAATAGAAATTTTATGGCTGTTTTTTAAAAATGATTTTTATGAGCCAAGATAACCTTGATATTTCTGAGAACCAGTACTAGAAGCAACTGTAAGCCCAGGTTACTGAGCAAGGGAGTGCAGCTGCTATGGGCCCCATTTACACCTAACTCAGCTTGAGTTGTGAGGAGGGTGGGCTGTATGCTTTTAAGAACAGCACTGGGCTCATTAATTGACAACCTATATGAGGTACCCCAACACCAGGCCCAACCTCAGCCTGTGCCCCAAGTGGGAACCTGGGCAACTGTGCTCCCCTCCATCTCAATTCAATCATACCACGGCAATTCAAACTAAGCTTAATCTGGCCAAACCTAATCCAGGTGCCAGCATGACAAGTGTGTCCCAAGCAACAATTGATAACCAATGAAATAAAGCAGCATGGCCTTTGCAGAAATCTTCACCTGCCTACAATAGACTAAGAGAGCGGTAAGACAAGAGTTCCAGGATCTTGTGAAGAGAGGCAGGGCAAGGATTACCAAGAATAAAGAAAGCATCTGCATCCCAACTCAAGGGTGCCTAACACATTGTGCTTGGCCTGCTCCAGTGGGACCATACCTTCTAATGGCTGAGGTCAGACGCCCACTCAGGCTCTACAGCATCTTTGCTGCCTGCCATGCTGCATAGCTCTGGATGTATGGGCTTGTTGTTGGCATCTTGATCCTGGCCAATCACGCCAATGACAAATATAATAGTGGCAACAGTTTGCCTCACTAGCCAAAAATCAGTGCCACAGTCACCTGCTGTTTGTCCAGCATATCAGACAATATCATTTCTATACCCTACTATAAGTTGGCATTGCATGTCCAGGATTACAGGATGATGGGGAAAAGAACACCCCTGAGGGTAAAGAGAAGATAAAGCAGAGCACAGTCATTAGTGCATTCCTATCAGACTTTCCAAAAGAGATCATGTTCTTTCAAACCTTGTCTAATTACACCAATGGGTACATGTACAGTGGATTTCTCTTAGACCTTATCAATATCTGGAGCTCAGCCAATTCAAAATGCTGTGTATTCCTGAGTCATCAAATAGGATGTGGCAAAGAGGCATAGAAGAAGATTTGAGAAGATGGGCCCAATATGCCAATATTTTCTGATGGCTATGCCAATGTACAATTAGGAGAGGCATTGTTCTATAATATTGCAGATAAGATCCAAGAGTGCAACCCTGATATGTTCAATCAGGTGCTTCATACTGCTCAAAACCACACTGGGCTATTCACACATCAGAAGGTTGCATATACATTCATCAAGCTGGCCCTCAACACCCACAACTGTAGTCAATCATCAAAGAATACACAGCTGCCCCCTGCAAGTTTACCAGTTTACCAGCCAATCAAAGGGATTTCTGAGCATGATATAATGCCATCCATCACCAACTCCTTCAAATCAACCAAAGCATGCAAGTTTTCCCAGTACCTCTCATCCCATCAGTCACCAGTTAATCCTCTCAATCTAACAAAGCCCAACCACCCACCCGCCAAGCCAGTACATCCCCCCACCCAGCCCATCAACTAATCTGTCCCCTCTACTCCATATTTTGCTGTATAAACTCTATCTCAAAAAATTATTTTATTTAGTTATAAATATAATTAATTTAATATATTATCACATTAAAAATACCAAATATCAAAGACACTAAATTATAGTGCAGATTGGTTTTAATAATGACCCAAGTTTAATAACTAACAGCTTAATTTTATTTCCATTATAAATTTAATCTTTGCGTAATGATACAATCAAATGCATCCAAGAAAATATAAGAACATAAATAGCTAATCAAACATTGATCTTTATATTGTTATTGATGATTGGCTAAAACAAAGCACATCTTTGTGTCAAAACAGCAGGCTTGACCCGCCAACAAGGTTCCGAGTAAGTGGGTTTGTGACCCGCAATCCAATTACCCAGTCACTTGAAGCCAGACTAGGAAGTCAACTCAAATTGCCAAATCCAACAACATGAACAAATGATGATCCCTCACGGTGGATACCTCATTTTGGCGCTTGACTCATTACCAGGATCAAGCCACCCCCTTCACCATCCCGCTGTGTAATCAACGCTATCATGTTCCTACTATCCATTGATTCACAATAGCTATATAATCACTATCTCCCAATAAATAATATTATCTAGTTTATAAATATTTTCCCCTTGTAACTCTGCTAAAACAGCACAGTTACAACATTTGGTTTATTATGTCCATTTAAATTATTCAATTATATATATCAACTGAAGTATGCTGTTCTTTGCAATCCAGTTGGCATATCATCATTTTGTTGATCTATCACCTGAGAAGCCAGTGGTTGAGTGCTAGATTAGCCACATGTTGGTGTGCCAATTGTATCATAAAAACAGCATATTTAAGTTGATAGGAGAAAATAAACTGATTTAAAATGGACATGATAAACCAAAGACATGATTTGTTTTAGCCAATAACCAATAACAATAAAAATAACAAAGAATGATTTTATTGGCTGTTCTTTTATACTGTAGTTTTAAAAGCTATGACAACAAACAAAAATATTTCAGATTTAAACAAAAAAAAAACTCAGATGTAAAAAAAATTAAAAATAAATAAATTTATGTTAATTTACAATAGATTTGGGTTCATTTGGATTTGTTTAAATCTGAACTATTTTTTCTTGATGCCATAGCTTTTAAAACTACTTTATTTGGGTTTCTTGGTTACATTTAAATATGCATCCAGCTGAAAGAAAAAACAAAACAAAATAGAAAGTTAATTTACTTCAGCAAAGGGGTAATATGAGCATTTTTAATACACATTCACAAATAAACATGATATTGGCAACATAAAAAATATGTTGGTGGTAAAGACAAAGACAGCAAAAATCATATGAAGGAAAAATTAAGCTTAACAATGGTATCAAAGAAACAAACAAATGAATCAGAAAACAACAAAAGACCCTAAAATTTAATGGGGAATCAGGAATTCACTACAAGGAGAAAAAATACTTTTTGGTGACATTGGTTCATTGGTAAAACAGACATGGGTGGGGTGATACACTGATAATATAGCAGACTTGGAAGTGGTGATTAACAAGCTTGATGAATAAGTGGCAAAGATAGAAGAAGTATATCAAAAAGTAAAAAAAGAACTCAATGAGGTAGTCCTTGGAAATGATAAAATCAACAAGCTTACAATAATTTCACAGACTATACCAGTCCAACTGGACTCCCACAGGGGAGGCAGGCCGGTCCTGGAAGGTCATGTACACAATAGGTGCAATTCAGACCAGGTAGTTAACTGCAGTAGCTAAAGGTCACCAACTCCCAGTATGGGGCACAACTTGGTTGGCCAGCCCCAATACTGTGATGTAGACAAACCCCAGCTTACTGAAGTCCTGGGAAGGAGGCGCATTGGGTAAGGGTAGCAGTAAGAATCTTCTTCATAGCAGGAAGGAGATCCAGATGATGAGGATGGAAATACTCCAAGTCAAGAGCACAGGGTGGATTGAATGAGGTAGCAGGAGTATAACCAGGAGGATATGGATAAGCAAGTTTATATTGTGTTGTGGATTCCCAAATAGATGCAAAGAGAATAATTAAATTTGAGCAAAAATAGTCAATTCCTGCAATAAGATAATTATTTATGAGCATAAACTCGTTTTATTAAGATGTCAACAGTGAGGAGGGATTCTCCTCCTCACTACTTATACTTACTGGTAATTTTGTGGCCTTTTTGCCACCAGAGAACTGATGGCATCAATTTCAGTTAAACTTACAATTTTCACTGGAATTTACATACTTGGTCCAGGAGGTGGGTGCTCATTGGTTGATATAACATGAACCTTTCTTGAACTGCAGCATGCCAAGGTGCCACAGTTATTTATAGATCTCACAAGCAATTGAGCGCCCAATTGCGCTCCCGATGTACCATTCCCTGATAGTTAAGAGGCCCAAATTTGATAATAGAATTGAAGCCAGGGATTTGAGGCCCATGTGCCTCTCAAATCCTGGGCCATTTTTTAGTTGATTGGGGGGTTTTCTTGCTCTGGGAGATACTTGGTAAGGATTTCCAAGCTGTGGGGTTTTTTGCCTCTAGGAAGGCCAGCTGATTGTCCTGGGCATTCTGGGCCCTGACAAATAAAGACAAAAAGAGCAAGCTTTTTAACACAGAAGACAACATAGCCACCTAATTACTAAAAATATGAAAGAATTTACTTACAGACATTCAATTCAAGTCACAGAATTTCAGAACGCCTGATGTGTGGATAAAGGACCCCAAAGTATTTGATATGCTTAAGCTCAGGAACTGATTAAGAAAAGCTCCTTGGTGGAGGTAGTAACAAACTGTCACATTTGCAAGGCCCTCTACTGTGAAGGTTTGGCTAATACCTTACTAATAAAAAGAACAGTGTAAAAGGTGGTGTGTAATCTTTTTGTTGTATGGGTAAGCTGTTGTGTGCCTTGGTAAAAGGTGATTTTAGGCTGTTTGGTGTATAAATTGGCTGCTGTGTGTCTCAGTAACAGTAGGAGGTAAAAGTTGGGTCTCCTAGGAGAAAAGACAAATAATGACTTCTGGTGTCAAGTAAAACATGGATTAGGTTTTCTGGGGATAGTTATATTTGAGCCATCTTTTGCCTCTGGGCTAGAAAAGTGTTAGTTATGTCTTACTATATTTTCAAAGTGTTGAAAGGCGGCAAAGCTATTTGAAGAAAGTACAATCTACACATGGTGAAGTCATTTGGGATAGTGCAGCAAGGCTTCAACAAATACACTGGTTGAGAGCAATATCTGCTTAGCACAGAAACTCAGGGTGGTGGTTTTAATTCCACTGCCTCATCAACCAAAAGTCTGGCACCCTGAGGGTCTACCCATGGCAGTTGGCAAACAAAAACTAAAATATAAGCTCCTCTGTTGGTGGGAAACCGCTTCACACAGCAATTGAGTGTTTCAAGGTGTGAGTCCTTGAGATAAATCCCATTGAGTGATGCAAAAGCAATAACATTTTTTGAGGGGTAAACAAAGACTCAAAGAAAAGCTCCTGAGAATGCACAGCCCATGAGCAAGAAGCTAAAAGTGATGGTGTCACTAAACGTGTCACATATGGTTCCATATCATCTGAAATTACCTGCCCTCAGAAATTCAAGCACCAAGAATTCAGACCAAAGAAAGTTACCTTAAGATATTATGAGAACATTGACCAAGACATTGATCAGAAGTGGGCTGTGTCCAAACATGTGAATTTTTCACCAAAAATTGAAAAAAGCTGTTTAAAGCCTAAAAACCCAGAAATTAGGTAATTTAGTGTTTTTTGCTCACAAAATTAAAATACGGTGTCATTATATTTTTGGTCAATTCAGTTGTCTCAGTTGAGAAAATTTCCCTTTATTATGCCAGCATTCCCTCCCAAACATCTATATGGGCTGGGTTAGAGCTCAGAACTACCCCAGTAGTTCAATAAAACCATGATTGTTTGAAAATCTCAGTTTAAAGTTTTCAGTAAAAGAATTCTCCATGAAAATGGAAATTTTGCTAAACTATATGTCTGTACAGCTTCTTGTAAGTTGTGGTGTCAATTTTGTGGTGTCTGCAGTCTCTGTGCTGCTTGCTGCAACCCCTGAGCCCAAAATGAAAGGAATGATTGAACTGATTTGCAAAATCATTTATTTTCAAAATCTAGTCTCACTTATTCAAATTTCAGCCTTCTTTATTTTTGACTTGGTTTTTATTGGTTTCTCTCCCCAATGCCTTTACTTGGATTTTATCATTTGAAAATTTTGTTTTTGGGGATTCTTTTGTTGTTGAATCTTTTCAGTATTTAGACTTTTGTTCTATATTTTATCAACACTTCAGAATTTCAGTAAGACCCCACCATTACAAAAAGGTCCTGGTGGTAAAAAAACAGAAGTAGGTAAAAATTAATAAAAAATAAAAAAAAATACTAAATTTTTTATTTAGGTGAATTATATAGGAAATTTGTCTTATGGTTAAAGCCATATGTCTCAGAAACCTTCCATGGGAACTACTTGAAGCATGTTGGGCGCCAGCTGGCTCTGACACAGACTGTGCAAGAGACTCCTCTTGATAAATTGAGTAAAGCTTATTTAATCCAAGAGAAGAAGATTATAAAATCACAGTAACAAGAGGGAGATTCTGATTGGAGAGTTATGGAGCTCATCACAACTCCCAAGATCAAAGTTGAGCCCTTTTTCCTGCCCACCAAGTTCAAGATGCTGTTTATCTTGGCAATATAGACGTATGTGGAGACAATGTTGTAAATTTACACCTCTCATTAGAAATCCACTTTAATCCTCAACAAATTCTTGAGGATCTCTACCAAATTGTGCTTGGATATTTATCCAGAAAGTTGCTAGAAAGCCCAAGAAAAGCCCTCACATTAATACTTGTGGAATTATTCTGAAAACACCCCCACCTAACCCGCTCAATAGACACCCCTGGTTAAATATCATGTGCAATAGCGGCTGGGTGCAGAGTTATGTGGATCCAAAGAAGGATCCTTAATTTTAGTTAAGTTGGTTTTCCTTTTGATTCTAACCATTCAAAATTTTTCCAGCTTTTCCTACCTCAAGAAATGCAACCATATCCCCTCCTATCATTAGTCAATTAGTTTGGATCATTCACCCTTCCACCCCAATTCCATCCCCTCCCTTAAATGAATGCAAGAGTTGTAAAAGACTCTACTTCATTATTATCTAACCTGATAAAGCTCAAAATTTGTTGGTAGCTCTGGAAATTTGGGTTTACCTGTTTCTTTAGAGGTTTCAGCTGATCTCTCCCCCCTTTGGTCTTCCTGGAACTGTTGGCAGCAACCTTTGTGGTTATTGTTAAAATCATGATTTTATTGTGGCTGGGAGCAAGTAATTGCTTCTTTATGACATACTTCCCATTTCTCACAGAGCTTTTGTGATACCCCTTTTAGATTAGGTTTGTGTTGGATACCCCTGACAGGTGGAAATCCTGGCAGCTTTTCTTGGGATAAGGAGGGGAATTCCGGGACAAGTTGTTGGCAGATGGGGTCCTGTTTGTGCAAGGATCTGTACTTTTTTAACAGGTGATCTTGTAGGTACAGGTATCCCAGTCAATCTTGCTGGGATCTTTTCTCTCCTCTGTTTCTGTAATATCCACAGATAAATGGTCCCTTGTAACAGCATCAAGGTAAGTGGGAGTATATATGATGGTGTACTTCTCCTTGTTGTATATTGAGTGTGATGCCACAGTAAATTCCATAATGCTGGGGATTATTTGGACAAGTAGGAAGGCTCAAAAAGCCAGAAAACCTTTAACAAAATTGACCAATTTAACAGACTTGAATCAAACAGTTGATTGAAAATGGGTTACAGCTGCTCCAGTTTGCCAGTTGAATCTGATCCCCCGTAAGCTGATGTTGATAAATTGACATAATTTGAGGATCAACTGATATGATCTTATTTATCAGCATGGTCATTAGAAGTTGGTCACTCAAGGGTTATTTTCAAACTGGACTAGATACTCACTTGACAATGTGAAAGGAATAGGAGCCCAGGATCCAGGGGGTATTGCTTAGTCAAATTTTGATATATATTGAATAATTTTCACTGTTTCAACTCTTAAGAGTTGAGTCCTCCCAAAATTTTTACTCAATAAAATCATACATCTCTTGGTCTAACTTTATTTTCAAATGCATCCTGTATTTGGCCTGCTGCGCTACATTCCCTACAATTTAATCCTTAGCTGGATTGTTACAGGAAGATGGGGCCCTGCCGTTGGCACTTTGTCATTGCCTCTGACCAATGTTAATCCAATGCCTGCCAATCTCAGAGTTGTTCCTCCTACATTCAAAACTGAAACTTTGGTTCTATCCCAATGTCCTGAATTTTATGCTGAAGACACTCTGATTCTCTTGCAGGCTATTTATCTTGGGCTTTTTTTGGTTAGGGTTAATCATTTTACTTAACCCTAGTATCTCATTTGGAAATTTCCCAAAACGGTATCTGAAGCTGTGTTGGTGGTTAATCATTAACTCTATGTAGATTTGGGTGGTGATTTCTCACCACTTGGAGACAGCTTCTTACTATCCAGCTATTTCCGTTAAATTTGGGGCTGTTTCAATCAATGTGAGTTTTTTCTTTCTCATCCAGTCTAGACCCAAGCACTACATCACACTTGGGTATTGGGATGATGCAGCCACTAAGGGTAGTCTGAGCATTCCCTATCTAGGCCCAGAAGGGGGTTGCCTCTCTGTTGACCAGGGTGCTCCTGTTATTGGCCACAACTACTCTTTTGACGCTGCTTTTGGTTGTAGTTAACTCTGTGAGGTTGACAACTTTCTTGTCTCCAAGAGACTGGTCTGCTCTAGTTTCAAATAGTGCTGTGCCTTAGTATCTGAAAAAACAGAAAGGATAAGTCAGGAGTTTATTTCCTGTTTGGGTGGCAAACAGTATAGAATTGCTGGAGGGTACTTGGATCATGGTAATTGATTCCATATCCTGGTCCCTGTATGAGTCTTGTAAATCAGGGGAGGGTGGCTTGCCTAAGAACTTGCATGAACTTTTCTCTCCTTGGCTGTGTTGTCAGTGCTCATCTGATTCACTTGGGTGGTACAGTTTCCACCTCAAGGATGGGGATTATTGGTTCAGTTGTTCTACTTGTTGGGACAAGTGTCCTTTTTTGCAGTTGGGCTCTCTTTTTTCTTGTTGGTTGCATGCAGGTTGTCAGATTTCTGGGCTGCTTGCTTTCCTTCCAAGAGGACGTCTTGGAGATTCTTGCAGTGGCTCATGTCAAATTGGCGCCTGATGTGTGTGGGGAGGCCATTGTAGAAGTTTAAAACTGGTCCAGCCTCATCAAAGTTAATGGTGCTGGGAGCTGGATCATGTGTCTTCATATGCTGCAATGTATTCATCAATGGTCCTGTCGTTTTGAAGGTTCTGAGTTCCAGCATGATAGCAACATCAGAGCCCTTTATGGCAAACTTTTCCAAGAAGGCGTTCCTGGCCATGTCCCAGCCTTCATTGTGATTGGGGTGTTGTTCAAAATAGTTTCTCACAGACCAGGAGGAAGCCCTAGTAACTTGTAAGGTGATTTTACTTGCCCAGAGTCTTTGGGGGTGGCCAACTTGTGTGAACTTGTTTTGGGTGCTTTGAATCCACAGGTTGGCATTTTCATAGTGTAGTCATGAAAATATTCCAATTTTGCTGAGTGGAGGGGCTGAAATACAATGTTGGGTATTTTGGGTATGTCATGGATTGGAGGTGGATTCAGGACTCCTTGAGTGCTGAGGAAGTTGTACTGTTTGGTTGGTGTGAGGATATCATTGAAGACAGTATATCCTGTAGGGATGCCCTGACCTTCTTTGTATCTTCTCCAGCCAGTGGGAAGTGCCATCTGTTAGGTTTTTTCTTGCAAGAAAATTTTCCTTTAAGTTGCATATGTGTGAATAACCTACTTCTGCTACCACTGCCAAGTATATGCTTCTGGGAAGTATATAAAACAAAATAAAGGGGAATTTAAGAAGATAATGATACTTTATTTGGTATGAATATTGGGTGTTATATAATATCATGGGAAGTCACATGCTGTCCATGTAGGTTATGGTAGTCATGGAGCTTGTCCAGCTAATGTTTTGCTTAGGATTTGAAATTTTTGATCCCTGTATAAGATGAGTGTTTGATAAGAGTGCCACCAATTAACTATCAGCTGGGAAATCACTCAGGGAATTACTTCCTGAGGGGAGTAATTGTAGATGCTGCAACAATGATTTTTCTTGTTTAGAAAGATTAAAAATGTATTGGCATAGGCCTCTTAAGCCAAGTTTCTTATTTGCATCTTTTAAATCAGAGTAAAAGGTTAGTTAAGCTTGAGCAGCCATCATTTATCTTAATATGTTGGCTTTTCTGGTAAATAGTGCCCATACTTACACTTTATCAACATGGGCACTGTTGACATGGGCTGTCATTTTAATACATTTTATCATTAATTTATTTCAAACTTGTTAAAAAGTTTCATAAAATTTATTATAAAATATTTGATATAAAATATTTTATATAAATTAAATGAGTGATTGTTATTAGATAACTTTCTGGGCATTTTAGAGTGATGTTTGATCTAATGGAAGTGTCCATAATGTAGGGTTACAACCGAGCCATAAATCCTTATTGGCATTAGGTAAAGTTCTCAAGTTGAAATCAATCTAAAAGGACAGCTTTAACTCTGCTTGGGATCACCAAAAGTCAGGATAGCAAGGTCTTCGGGGAATCCTAGTTCTAGATTGATTGTTCCACGTCAGAAGCCATTGGATAGTTAGATAACAAATTGGGATGAAGTAGTCCCACTTGCAATTGAGAGATCCTAACTTGGACTGTTGTCTGGTCTGGGCTATTGAATCTGCTTCATTGTACAACAAGGTATGCATTTAACTATATGTGCTATCGTCGCTTTTAAAATTCAAAATCAATAAACTTATCAAGCAACTTTGATGCAAATTTCTTTCGGTGCAGGAGTTAAACTCTAAACTGGGTCTGTGTTTCATTTCTTTATTTCCTCAATTTAATGGCAGTTCGACTTAACATGTTACATCTTACCCGTCTGATTCAGTCTTTTTATATTACATATACTTATCAATATTAGTTTTGATAGAAATAATGCTGAGGATTATTTCAAAGCCATAGTAGCAGAATAAGATATTTTTCACTTTAAGCTCAAACTTCTTTAGGGGGTTTACAAGATTTCCGTGTACGTTTTAAAGGTTTTCTCTTCCCTCTCAACCCTTTTTGAACCTAGCCCCATAAAGTACACAATTTGCACACAGTCTCAACTCAAGTCTCACACCGCTATCTAGTAGGCTTGCAATTTTTAAATGCTTTTTTAGTCACTTTACGCAGGCGAGATCGTTCCTCCAAAAAATAAATGCTTTTAAATTTTGGGCGTGAAATGTTTCTCCGAGTTTCCCGTACTATAGCTAAGATTTGGTGTTTTTTAACAACTGGCTTTGGACTCCTATTTTCGAATATTTACAATTGAAAACAATAGACCTTAATAGCAACCAAGGTTCAATTTGTTATCTCTAGCAGTGAATTTGTGTTTTAATTAATCGCAGTATACAAACTAAGATGAAAGTAGCATTTTTATTATATCCATTAGAAGGAATATATTCATAAAGGGTGGTTTAATTTATAAGCAATAGTGTGAATTATTTGCAGTTCACTAAAACTTCATAGTTTTCTTACTATTGTACGTAGATGAAGATACCCGAACAGATCAAGCAGAAGCTGCGGCTCTCTGTCTGGGATGGGACCGTAAGTTTACGTGTTCAGTTTGATGAAAAGGATAGGGCGAACCTCCCTGCTTGTCCGCCTCAGATTTCTTTTGATGACTTTTATGTAAGGTCCAAAACAAGAGGAGACTAAAATTTCCTAGGGGACGGTCTCCCGGTGCGGATACTTCTCGTTTTATTTAAAAGAGTTTGTTAGATTTGTGCTCCGAGATGTTCTGGATGATTCTGGGTTCTCTCTTTCGGATGTTTGGCTAGAATACCGTGGGCTCCCCCTCAAGTGGTAAGTTGGTTAGATATCTTTTTAATTCCCAGGCATCTCCCTATTGGCCATCTATTTGATGTCTTCACTGGCCAAGAAGAAACGTTACCAGACTTTGGTTGGAATATTACGCTACGCTATGGGAACTATCCAAGCGACAAATTGTTTCGCGGATTCCAGCCCTCCTCTTTATCTTCAAGCCCCTCTTCAGATTTTTTTATGGCGTTGAATAAAGAGGTAAAATGCCATCAGAGTCTATCTCAACTGGTAGAGTAGCTATCTGCGCCATGGCACTGCTAAAAAGATCATGAATCTTAGCAAAGAAGATCAGATGCAGCTCTGGGATAGTCTACTTTCATGTAAGTATTTATCTTGCCTTTCTAAACGTCTTAGCCAACTTTGAAGGATTCTGGTCCATCCAAGATAAACTAAACGACTATGACCTTCCACCCGAGTCTCATGCTGCCCCTTATTCCGAAGATACCAATTTCCCACGCCACGTGCCTGTCAGATTGTATGTCCTTGATAAGGGGTTGGGAGATCGGCCTCTTGATTATCCGCTGCCTCTCCAGAACCTTGTTCATCCTATTGTTAACGAAGAAGCCTCCTCGGAGAAAGGGAAATGTATAGCAACAACCTTGCTTGATGCTGTCAACGCTATACTATCACTTGACCTTGACAAGGCAAGCTGCCCTGTCCTTAGTATCCACGGAATCACTCTTGATCCAGCCACACCATTGCTTTGGGCGTACCTGAATCTGATGTATCCCGATGGGTTCCTCCACTTAATTTTAAATCAATCCAAGATCTCATGTTAAGGTCACCAATCATTTGTATAAAGCTGTTAATCTGCCCATTTGAACTTTATCCATGTCCTCCAAAACATTGATCATATATCTTTTAATTTTGACATTTATAGGGTAATAACTATTACAAGCACTTTTATTTCAATTGTTATCTTCAAATCATGTTTAGGCCACAAACTTCAATAAACTAATATCATAATGCTGTTACTGTGCTGTTTTAGCAGAGTTATAGGAGCAGTGAAAAGATGTTGAACTAGATGATGGCTTCATATTTTAAAAAAGTAATTGTATGGTATCTATTGTTGATTTTAGGGGAAATAGATATCCTACTATAAGAGACGGTATTCCAGAAGATACGAGTTGTGCTCGATGTATGGACCCATTACGCTGCTGCATCTCAGCTGGGAGAGTTAGCTCGATATATCTTTGAGTTTTTGTTTGTTAACTTCTCTGGTAGAGTTGTTCTGTTACTTCTAAACAAGTTTGTATATAAGCCACAAGCAATGGCTTCTATTACCTGAACTCCAATCGAGTTCCCTGGGATGGTGATAAGAGAAACCAATGTCGGAACCGCAGGCTCGACCCGTCAGCAAGGTTCCAACCAAGCGGGTTCATGACCCACAATCCGATTATCCGGTCACTCGAAGCCAGACTAGGAAGTCAACTCAAATTACCAAATCCAACAACATGAACAGATGATGATCCTTCCTGGTGGATACCTTGTTTTGGCGCTTGACTCATTACCAGGATCAAGCCACCCCCTTCTTCCATCCAGCCATGTGATCACCAACCATGTTCCTGTTATCTTTGATTCACATGAACTATATAATCACTATCTCACAATAAAGATTATTATCTAGTTTCTAAATATTTTTTTCCCTGTGTAACTCTGCTAAAACAGCACAGTTACAACATTGGTAGCACAGGTAGGTTCTCCATCCTACCTTATCTTGAAAAATTCCGCCTGTTGCCCGCACACGCCACAGCCAACAAATCCTTGATAGAATTATGTCTGGCCTCCTGCCCGACTGGACTCCGTACACTCCTGGTGCTGAGATACCTGATGGTTTCGTCCTATACCAAAACACAGTAGTCCCACTACCCGCCTTCAACACCATGTCTGCACAAGGTTTCTTTCAGGCTCCCTCATCAATGCTGTGACCAACCAATGAAACCATCATGTCCGCATATGTAGCTCAGAGACTACAAAGCGCCACCTTGGAACCTTTTGCCAGGGCCAACGACAACAACGCCGCCGCATGGATCCAGTCCTCCAGGAGCAAGCTGGCTCAGATGGAATGCCCACAGCAGTTTTGGATCACAGAAATTTCCATTTGCCTGACCCATGACGCTGGCACCTGGTGCAACAAGTGGCAGGAGGAGCACACCAACAAGAACTGGGATACCTTTAAGCAGGACTTCTTGGCAAGATTTGTGCTTAAGGATACAGCGCTCATGATCATACACCAAGTGAAGAACCTGACCCAGACAGGCACCGTAAAAGAACTCACCCGCGCCTATGAGGAACTCCATCTTCGTGCACCATCCAACATGGCCTTTGACACTCCAGCCTCACACTTATGTACTACGACACTCTTAAGTCGCACGTGATGAGACAATTGAACCTGGATCAGGTGACCAACCTGAAAATCCTGTACTGTGAAGCAAAAAAAGTGGAACAAGCCTCCAACGCCCTTCATAAGGCACAAATAGGAAAACAAGAGAGACCCAAGGACTCCCACACAAGCAGGCGCTCTGCTCAACCACCCTCTGGAGGCAATGGGAACAACGCCAACCACAAACCCACAGGTTCAAATGGGCATGGATATGGAAACAATGGCCAGTTAAACCGTACCCATTCCCGTGTCACCGCCACACAGGGCAACCAAGATGAGGGAAAAGCCCAGGGAGAGCACTAAGTGAGCCAAGCTCTCCCCACGCAACTCCTGACTCGCCCAACAATTAATATCAACCCAAGGACGTGGACCAATGCCCAATGATGCAGGTGCCCTCGGAGGACCCGGTACTGTACACCATTGCCAGACATCCCAATAAATTGATGTCCTATCTTTTCTGCTTTCACAGTTACACAGGCTCAGCGCTCCTGGACTTGGGCGCAGACCAAACCTTAGCCAACAGTTGCTTTGTGGATAAGTTCAAGCTGGCCACTAATCCTTTGCGGATTAAAAATGTGATCCTGGCTGACAAACACCACATTGCTGTGACAAAGGAAACTTCCCCCTTATCTGTCATGCTTGAGAACCTTCACTCCACCATCCAAGGTCCTGTCATCAACTTCCCTAAGTTTGAAATTGTACTGGGACTAGACTGGTTACGGAAGAACAACCCTCATGTAGACTGGGCGACCTCAGTGTTGACCATCAAGTGTGAAGGTGTCAACCACCAGATCTACCCTGACTCTGTGGACCAACTGTTATGCAACCATGTCTTTGTACGTATCACAGAAACCCAGGACAAAAAGAAAGACCTGAAGTAAATTGACTGGGATTCCTGCCAGTAAGAGATCATACACTTCAAAGACCACCAAGATACCTCCACGCCTCAGGACCGCAACATTGTGGCCTGCCATCCAGAAATCTTTAAGGAAGCGCTACCTGGGCTACCCCCTGAGAAGCATATTCAGCACTTCATCCAACTCAAGGGGGCTATACCCAAGGCGCGCCCCATCTACAGGCTGACCCCAAATGAAGACAACACCTTACGCGCCTACCTCAAGGAGGCATTAGAAAAACAACTTATCCGCCCCTCACAGTCTCCCTTTGGGGCCGCCATATTCTTTGTGGCTAAGAAGGACAGTACCTTACGTCTGATCACAGACTACTGTGCCCTAAACAAAGTTACCATTAAGAATTGTTACCCACTGCCCCTGATTGACAACCTCTTTGATGCCTTGGGAGGAGCCACAGTCTTCTCCAAGATTGATATATCTGCGGATTACAATCAGATTTGTATCAAGGAGGAAGACATTCCCAAAACGGCCTTCTGCACTAAATACGGTTCCTACAAATGCGTGGTACTAAACTTTGGCATGACCAATGCCTGTCCACCTTTGTAACCTTCATGAACAAAGTGTTTGCGCCCCACATAGGCAAGCACGCCCTAGTGTACCTAGACAACATTATTGTCTACAGCCCCTCAGTGGAACAACACCACAAAGACCTAGAGGCAGTCTTTGCTACCTTGGCACAACACAAACTGTTGGCCAAGCCCTCCAAGTGCCAGTTCTTCTATGAGCAACTACCCTTTTTGGGACACATAGTCTCAAAGGACGGCATCAAACCCGACAGTCAAAAGATACAGGCCATCTGCAAGATGCCACCACCCAAGGATAAGTCAGAATTCCGCACCTTCTTGGGAATGGTGACCTATGTACGGCACTTCATACCTGACTATGGCGTTTTGACTGCCCCCTTGTCCTCCATAACAGGCGCCAAGTCCAAGTTTGTGTGGACCCCCCAGTGTGACCTCTGCTTTAGACGCCTCAAGGAGAAACTCACAACAGCTCCCATCCTACAATACCCCAAATGTGACAGGGAGTACCAAATGGAAACCAACGCCTCAGATGCATCCGTTGGGAGAGTACTACAAATCAAAAACAGTGACAGTGACTTCCTGCCCGTAGCCTATGAATCGCAAAAATTGATAGATGGTGAGTGTCAATACCCTATCCACAACAAGGAACTGCTGGCTATTGTGCACTGCCTAGTCAAATGGCGTTGTTACCTAGAACACCAGGAAGAATTCAAAGCATTAACCAATCACAGGTCACTCATCTATTTCAAGACACAAGCAAATCTTTTGCGCCGCCAAGCACAGTGGATGGAACTATTGGAGAGATTTAACATGCTCATCCAGGTCAAGCCTGGGGCCGAGCTTGCCATGGCAGACACCCTGTCCCACCTGTATGTACGTGCTTCCAGAGGAGAGAATGGGCTCAACCCAGACTGGCCTCTCTTAGTGCTACAAACAAAGGACAAAGGGTTCCCCCTGGCACCACCAACATAACAAAAGAAACAGTCATCAAGAATGAACACCTCTTTGCTGATGTATACGGGACCCTACACAGAAAAATGACAGACAGCACAACCATTCCCTACATCCCCACACATCAGCAAGTCAACACCATCCTACGCTATCACAGAGACCTTGGACATACCAAGAGCCGGAACCTATACAAGTTTCTAAAACATAAAGCCTGGTGGCCAACCTTGTACCCCAATGTCCGGAAGTTCTAGACCAATGTGAGGTATGCAAAAAGTTTGCCAAAAGCAAACCCCCACCAAAGTCAGTACTCCCCATTTGCACACAGCTACCTTTCAAATTATGGGCTCTTGACATTGTTGGCCCTATGCCAGGAAAACACAATGACAAGAAATACATCATCATCACCATTGACTTTGCGACAAGATGGCCAGTAGCCCAAGCAGTGAAGGCATACACCGGCAATGACGTTCAACAATTTATTGACAAAGAAATAATCAGCAAGTTTGGAAAGCCAGAACTCCTGATAACCAATGGAGGCAAAGAGTTGACCTCCAAAGACACCAATGTATACCTCACCAAGAATGAGGTCAAGCACACTGTGACTACACCATACCATCCACAGGCCAATGGACGCGTGGAGCAGCTTAACGGTAGCCTCGTGCAAGCCTTAGCCAAACTCACCACCGGGAAACCTGAAGACTGGTATAAGCAGCTACTGGCTGCACTACTTGTGTGTCAAACCCGAGTGAACAGATCAACCAGAAAAAGCCCATTTGAACTGGTATACGGCACACAGCCAAATATCATTCAAGCATTGACAGGACCCAAACTAGAAATTCCAAGTGAACTCCCTCCACGCTCAGACCCTCAAGTAATAGAGGCTAACAGCAAGCAAACAGCCAAAGAGAATGAACATCTGCAAAAGACATTTGTCCCCATCCACAATAGACATGAGGTTGGGGATGAAGTATGGGCCATGAATGTTGACAAAAGCAAGTTACAACCTGAAAAAGTGGGGCCAGCAATCATTCTAAAGGTAAACAACAATAACACTTACCTTGTGCAAGGGCTTGGCAAACATAATCAAGACAAGACCCTACACCATGATCACCTCCGACCCTGCAAAGCAAGACAAAAACAACAAGAAACCGCCCTGCCCGCCACATAACAGCAACTAGTTCAATACAGCGCCCGGGCTCCTGACAACCTGTCACAAGTGACAAACTCCTGTCAACTATGATAATCAAAAGGCCTCAACTATGGGAGTCAAACCCTGGCATCTCGCAGGCTGCCTGGCCGCCTGCAGTTTTTGGGGTTTGAATCAGGATTGGATTTGACTTCGAAGAATCTCCTGAAGTTTGATGAGCCAAGTTTGCCTACAATGATGCCTCCCGCGCTAGGGGTTCCTGTTAACCCAACCAATCAACGGTCTGGGTTAGCCACAGACCCCAGAATAACCCAGGCCACATCAGAAGAAGAAACAAAGATACCTTCCATGAGAAGCAGGCCACCTAGAGATGACCCGTCCCGTGACCTGGTTAAAGAATTGGAGTGCTCTAGTCGCAAGTCAGCCAATGAAATAACCCCTGTAATTGTTGCCACCAAGGACTGTGAGGACCTAGTAGATGGGGAAACCTGGGCCATGAAAATCTTTGAAAGTTTTGCCATGACAGATGGGCATACTTATACCCTGGGCCGCCAGGAAGATGCCCATTGCCATCCTTGCAATAAAGTGACATGAACCTTTGGTTAAACCAGATCATACCATACTTGTTATTAGTTTTATTTCATCTTTAGTCTACTCCTTGCAGCCCCGTTTCTTGTGCCTACATACCCCAAGAAACCACAGACCAGCCGCCCAAACTTTACTGTCCACCAGAAGCTCCCTTTGGCCTAGTACATTTTACCAAGTACCCACCCAACCTGGAGCATTTGGAGTTTACTCTGGAGAAGATCCTAATCCACGACCCTGAAGCTAGAACTAGAGAGACAGAAGTCCTTTACAGAGAAGGCACCAAAATTATCCGGCCCCCTCTGTTATTCTGAGACAATTATAATTTCCTGCCCGCATATTTAGTTCCAATGACGCCGCCCTACACCCCGTGGCCCAACTGCCCGCAAGATTCTGTTGCTGCTGATGAATCCACCTCCACCCAAATATTTGGGGTGATATATATCACCCTCACTGGGTTGATTGATTCCATGGTGCCTATGAGCGGACCTTGGGCAATACTTGGAAAATTGTTATCTTATATTGTAAAGTTAGCCCCAATCCTGTGGTGGGCTCTCCCTGCTGGGCCTGCGGGCCGTCCACCCGCAAGTCCTCAGGAACCCACTACAGGTTGGATCCCTGACACAACATCCCTGACAGCCTGCCCCCAGGGGAGGCTGACCTTCAGTTGGGAGGTGTGTGTCAAAACCGCAGGCTTAATATGCCAGCAAGGTTCCAACCAAGCAGGTTTGTGACCCGCAATCTGATTATCCGGTCACTCAAAGCCAGACTAGGAAGTCAACTTGAATTACCAAATCCAACAACATGAACAGATGATGATCCTTCCTGGTGGATACCTTGTTTTGACGCTTGACTCATTACCAGGATCAAGCCACCCCCTTCTTCCATCCAGCTGTGTGATCACCAACCATGTTCCTGTTATCCTTGATTCACATGAACTATATAATCACTATCTCACAATAAAGATTATTATCTAGTTTCTAAATAATTTTTCCCTGTGTAACTCTGCTAAAACAGCACAGTTACGGCACCAAGTACATTACAAATCCAGCCGTATTGCCTGCAACTCCAACAGCAGTACCCTCCTTAAGCAATGGATCATCAGCATCAATAAAGATAGTGCAAGATTTACAGATTGAAAGTGAGTACAATTAGCAATAAAGGATTGGCCACAAAATTTTACACAAGGCGTTAAAAAATATGCAAAGATGAACAAAAGCACAACAAAGGTAAAATAAAATCACAAAATATACATTGTTATAACCTTTAAATCTGTATAAGAGCTATTCCCATAAAATTCTTATGAAACAGTGCCTCTTTTCCAAACTTACATCAATAATAGAATTGAGGTTAGACCATCTTTTGAACAAAAAATATGGCTTAAACAAGAGAAATACCTGATTATATTTGCATTCAAGTTATACCAGCAAAAGGTATGGGGTTCTCTTAAAAGAAAACAGGCAGGGAGCCTAAGGTTGGTGCTGAAGCTTCCCCAGGAATTCACCTACAATACCAGAACATCAACTCAACAAAGGGTTGTCTAAGATCAGGCTACCTCAAAAAGACTAGCCAGAGGAAGGATCAGCTAGTAACTAGAAAGGTTTTACAGAATGGCTTTTTATCAGCCAAAAACTTTAAGGGAATATACAGAAACTCCTTAGAAGTTGGAGCTTGTGAGATTACCATACCTGAAAGGCTACATGATTAAGGGTTATATGGGCACCCTGCAAGAAGAAACCCATTTATTACCCAGAAGCTACGGTTAAAATATTGGTCTTTGCTCCCAGATATACAGTAGTTTTCAAACCTGTTGAGATAAACATATATTAGTCAGTTTAGAACGCATGAACTCAGTCTAAAAATAAAATAAAAAATTAAGGAATTTATACTAAATTATAATAGATTTGGATCCACTTTGACTTCGTTTTTAGACTGAGTTCATGTATTCTAAACTGAATAATATATGTTTATCTCAACAGATTTGAAAAATACTGTATTAATTACCCTATATATTTCTGGTAAAATGTTATTCAGTCTGATGATACCAAAGTGCTTCTCAGTGGATCTCAGAAACCCAAAACTTGCTATTGAAGACCAGGTGAATACCCCAAGCCCTTCTGTTTAAAATGTATTGTTAAAAATAAACATATGAGTGTCATATTTTGAGACTGCTTCACAGCCAATACAAGAGAAGGGATACAACCACTCACTAAGAAGGTAACTTCTGATGTCTATATACAGATATTTGATTGAAATATCTGTCTATTTATGAGGGATCTGCAAGAACCATCCAACTATATCTTCATGCAACATAATGCCACTGTTCAAACTGTCAATAGTGTTGAGGGATATTTGAATTATGACCAGATCTTTGTTTGGATTGACCTCTCCAATACTACAGCTTAAATCATATCCATCACATTTGGAGTATTATTAAAGTCTGATTTTCCAGAAGCCTTCAAAAATATCTATATCAGATCTAAAATCTCAAGTGGCAAAGGTCCAGGAGAAATCCCTATGAAAACTATAAAGAACCTTGTCCCTCCAGTTCCCAGAAGGCTCGTTGCGGACATCAAAGCCAAAGGGGGCTAACCAAGTGCCAAGCAATTGAGATATTTAGTAACATAAGTTAAAGTGGCTTCAAAAGCTGTGGAATTTCAAAGAGTTGAGCCACCTGGGAGCATAACCAACCCAGCTAAAAACAAGGTCAACCCAGATCAGAAAAAATTGAAGCAATTCAGATCTACTCCAACAGATATGGATTCGTTTGTTCTTGGCCCTGCTTTGAGCTGAGCGGATTTTGAAACCAGCAGGGTTCATCTAATTTTCAGAGGGCTTAATTTTGCTTGTTGCCACAGTGTCAGGTTACACTTTGTTGCTTGACATATCAAAGAGCTTGGGGGAGATTCTTAATCATGTGAAACTCAAGGCTCTGGATTTACGCCTGCTTGATTTATATACAGGTTAAAAGGATCTTCCTAGAAAATGGAAGATGAGCACTGAAGGTTCAATGATATCATAAATTGCGCCATTAATGCTATTTTGATATGGCCTTTAAATAGTGATATGTGCAAGTATTTGGTTGGTTTTTCCTTTGGCTTCAGAAATTCCTAGCCTTCTGTAAATGGGTCTGTTCCAGTGCTCACCCATTCCGGAATACTTTACCTGCTCTTGTCTGATCCTGGTATGAACTCACCCCAACATGACCCCCTTGACCACTCTGTCTACCTAATAAATGATCATCAACCCTTTGTTGCAACCAAGTTTCCAGACTTGCCCACCAACATATCTTACAATAGACAGGGGCACTCAATGAGTTGCCCCTTGATGTATCTAACAACATGAATCAATCTGATTTCAATGTCAAATTGAGGGCACTTTCTCCTAATTAGGAGCACTATCAATTTGACCTGCTGATCCTGCATAAGTTATTCCTTGGCTTCAAACCTTACATGGAACATGCCACCCCCCTGTGGCCTTGTGGCTTTCCCCATATAGTATATCAATCACAGTATTCCATAATAAAAAATACCCTATTCTTATCATTCCTGTCCTTTCTATTGGACTGTTGTCTTACCCAAATCAAATAATGAATACTCATTGGTTCAGTTGCAACACTTTGTCTACTATTTAAGTAGAATCTTTTCTACTAATAAAGACAAGTTTATCCACATTTGTGTTGACTTTAATATTCTTCAAGCTTTTTTCCTTTCCTTTTTGCCAAAAGGAATTTCTCATCTAGTATTTCAGGAAATTAAGGTATGCACCCTTAATTTTGCCCTGAAGGCTAACCCAAGGCTAGCTTCAAACCTCAAATCTTTTGTTATAAAGATTTCCTGCCGTGTCCTCCTGGATGTTGTCCCCAGGAACCAAACACAACAAAATGGTGCTCACTACAGGGGCTGCAAGCCCCTCAGTTACTCCGTTTCCACACTGATTCTCTGGTCCTTCCCCCTTTGTTTCTGAAGTACCCAAACAACCTAAAGTTTCCTTTCCTCCTCTAGAAGATATCACTGATACCCCCTCAACTCCTATGGTAATGGTGTTGTCTGCTGGGCCTGCTTGGGCCCCCTTCCAGCTTTCTCTCTCAATTATGAGCAAGCTTGTGCCGCCACACACTCCCTCCTCCACACAGGAATTGTGGCAATGTACACTATCCCTGGTCTCTGTCCTGGGTATGCTTCCAAAGATCTGTATTCCTTCCTCTTGGACTTTGGTCTTCCCTCTGCGTTGATGGAGTCTATGGAGATTATTGGCGGGTTAGTCAACCAGTTTATCCAACCCACCTTGGTTCATCATCAACTTGCGCTAGGATCCCAGAACTAGCTTCTGACTGCTGTAGCCACTGCTGTCTCAAACAATCATGCAAAAAATATGGCCTATCAATAATAGTCCCATAGCCTCTTTGCTTGTATTTCAGATAACCAGCGCAACTTGCTGGCTTCTCAGAAATACTTAACCTTGTCCTTGAACTCTCTTTGCTCCTCGCTCCCTGGATATATCAAGGATCAATTGTGCAAACTGAATGAGCATCAAGCAACGTGGTGTGGGCAAATCAAGGCTGCTCTTCTAAAGTATTGTAAGGACTTTGAGACTCTGGTTACCGAGGCAACCAATTTTGGGAGAATATTAATTCCCAGATCAAACTGGTTGGGACTCATGTCTATATCCAAGGCCCCCACCTACAACACCAATATGGACTGGATAAGGCTGCACTAGGCAACACTCTGTATCAAGTACAAAATTATGTGGATGATGAGTAGCATCCATTGAAGTGACTCCTCCCACTCCTTCTGTTGAGGTCCTGTCAGATTTTGAAGCTAAGGTATGGGAAGCCATAGCTGAACTCAAAGCCACTACTCAACGTCAAGCCTCTGTTACAAACCCTCTGCCAGTAGAGCCTACACCTAACCCCTGCATCACCTTGTTAATCAACCAAGTAGCCACCTTACAAGGTGAGATTGAGTATTTGAGACAACGTCTCTCTGACCCTGATGATTTTCCCTCTGACTCTGATGGCAAAGGAGAGGATGAGATCACTGGTAAACCTACCCCTAGCAATCATGGGTTTTGCCCTGGCTTGGAAGGCCAACCTCATGTCAACTGTGCTCTTGCCTTGGATCAGCTAGTGGAAGTAACAAATGACGTTGCAGATAGGCAAGATGCATTGGAGAGGGAGGTACAGAACCTCTCTTGCTTGATGGAAACAATAAATGTATAGGTTACTCCTCTGACTGCTCAAGAAACTTTCCTGGCCACTTGTATCAATGAGATTGCTGGTACACTAGCAGTGTAACAGATTAATATTGATGAATTTGGAGCTGCTGCTGCTACCGCCAGAGATATCAGTGGACAAAACAGCTCTACACTGGATACCCCAGAGGAAAGCCTTCAACTCCTCTGGTCTAGACAACCTGCTTCTGAATCTGAGTTTGAGGGCAATCCCCACATTAATGTCCTCAACCCAGGTGAAAACAGTCAGTCCAACTCATTGTCCATTGACCCCAACTATAATCCTTCCTTCAAGAAGATATTCAACCCTAAAACCTCCACCATTGCTTTCTTTCTGACAATCTATGAACCTGAAATGCATAGGGCTACTGAAGAGCTTAAAAAGGAGCATATCCTCACCTGCCTGCATCTTACGTGCTAAGAAGTTGTAGTCCCTGAACTCCCTTCAATTGTCACTTGGGAGGACATGAAACGCCTCCTGATTGAGGAATTTGGAGGAGATCTCAGATTGGAGGTCAAGAAAGATGCATTTATGCACATTGTCTTTAAGCCCAAGGAAACCCTGGCTGAGTTTGCTGACCGCTTCTATATTGAGGGACAACAGTTAATCACCAGTTGTCAGTTAACTCCCTGTGAAGCTTACACAGCATTTTTAAACGCTTGGAAGGTGAAACAGCTCTTATTATTGCACTTTAATACTCTTCATGGGCGTAAGAGAAGCTTTGTGCGCCTTAAGACCCTCTTGAAAGACATGCATTTGACCCATGGAGGTACTGTGGTTTACAAGAATAAGGCCAGTAACTCTGGGACCACCTCCCGTACTCTGCGCATTATGACTCTGGGATCAGGTGGACAGCTTAAGAGGCAAGGATATCATAACTGCGGTCAAATAGGGCACCACTTGTGTACCTGCACCAATCCTCAAGTAGAAGGCTGTGATCCAAAGTAACAGGTGGGAAAAGAGAGGTCAGCTTAGAGGCAGAGACACTCTCTGCTGACCAATATCCTCTGTCTCCTCCTGATCCTCCCTCTGAAAAGGAGTCTCCCGCTTTATCTGGCCCAACTATCCTTCACCTGTTCCACAATCTTTCTAGTGATTCTGAACCTGAAGATTCTGACTTCAATGAATCAGATAGTTATAGCTACTCTATGTTGGCTGTCCCGGAAACTGTGTCAGTCCCTTACAAGCTTTGCTTAATAGAACCACAACTACCACTTGTCTGCCTTCAAGTGAAGCCAAGGTCATGGTGACTTGTCCTTACCTAGCCAAGGGAGTCATCCATAAAATAGATACTGGTGATGCACCGCCCTTTTGTGCCAAGCCTTACTGCCACAGTAGGATAGAAGATGTCCAGGTTTCTAATGAGCTTAAACAACTCTTGAATGCTGGGCTCTTGGCTACCTCTCAGAGCCCTTGAGCCTCCCTCTTATTGATCCTCAAGAAGAAAGACAGAGGCCACTTCATTGTGATAGATTACTGCTGCCTAAACTCGCTCACAAAAAAGGACTCATACTCTTTGCATAGGATTGATGATGCTCTCAGACAACTGGGAAGTTCAAAAATTTTCTCTGTCATGGACCTAGCTTCTGGATACTGGCAGGTTGACTTGTCTCCAGAAGACCTGGAAAAGACTGCTCTCATCACTTTGGAAGGCCTCTATGAACCCACTTGAATGTCCCAAGGACTCTGCAATGCCCCAGCTACGTTTCAAAGGGCTATGGATTCTATTCTACAAGACCTGAAGCTCTCCTGTGTCCTCGTATATCTTGATGATATCACTGTGTTAAGCTCCACCTCTACCAAACATTTAGACCATCTCAAGGCTGTCTTCACCAAGATCTAAGAATCAGGTCTAAAGCTCAAACCCTCCAAGTGCTCCTTCTTTAAAGAGCAACTTGAGTTCTTGGGCCATAAGGTCACCCAAACTAGGATACACCCCATGAACAATAAGGTGGAAGCCATTGACAAGATGCTGCCTCCCACAAACCTATGAGAGGTCCAAGTATTTCTTGGTATGATGGGGTACTATTGACAGTTCATTCCTGATTTTTCCAAACTGAGAAAACCCCTTGTCCAACTCCTTTGCAATGTGCTCTTTGAATGGACTGACAGCCAACAGCAATCCTTTGAAGTGATGAAGGCCAAGCTTAAAGAGGCTCCCATCCTAGTCTAACCTGATTATTATAAGGAGTTTATCTTGTACACTGATGCCAGTGGAGTAGATGTGGGTGCCATCTTAGCCCAGCTTGATGATGAGGGCGTAGGTCAACCTGTGGCCTATTCTTTGCGAGTCCTCAACAAGCACAAGAAGAACTATAGCGTCACTGAGAAGGAATGCCTAGCCGTTTTACATGCGGTGAAACAATTATGGTACTACATTTATGGGACCCACTTTACTGTGGTCACAGATCATTCATCCCTTAAATGGATACAGCAACTAAAGGAGTCTGAAGATCAATTAGCTTGTTGGGCTCTGCACTTGCAAGGATATGATTTCACCATAGTACATTGTCCTGGTGCGCAACATCAGAATGCTGATGGATTTTCAAGGATGCCTATACTAGCTATCCATCCTGCAGATGCTGATTGCCTATAAAAATTGATAGAGTACCCTGATTTGATGCCAAAAAACAAGGCATGATGTCCTATCTCAGGCCTATGCTATCTGCATGAATGAACCCTATGCATTCATGTACATTATGGTGTATACATATATAAGTCCTCATCATTCACAATAAACAAGACACTTTTTACCTATACCTTCTGATATATATTGCGCTTTGCACTTGGCTGGACATTTCTACTGTTTAGATAGTGTCTTTTAACCAGGTCCTTCCTATGGAAGCCCCTGCTATTCCTGTTGCAGAGACCAAAGGTGACAGGAAGGTCCCCCTGCTATACTAGCGTCTCTACCAGGCTAATGTCCCAGGCCCAACCACAAGTGCTATCCCTTCCTTCTACTATTGTGGACTTAGGAAACCTTGGTGTATACCTGACGCCTCCCATTCTTCTTATAGAAAGAGCAAGGTCCAGACAGCCCTGTCTGTTCCCCCATAACTTATTTTATAGAATATCATTATTGCTATGAGTTATCTGTACTGTGGTATGTACTATAGATTCTCTATCCAATATCTTCATAGATATAAATTACTGTATTGCTAAGATAGTGTTGCACTGCAGTAAGTGCCATAAAATATCTGTTTTCATTTCCAGAACACACCCTCCTGCCTCTATCCTCCACCCTCCTATCAGTTATACAAGACATACTCCCTGTCTGCCTCCTCTCATAAGTGCTACTAGTTAGCACCACCCCCTCTCACAGCCCGCTAAGTCCTTCTGGTAAGGACTCCCCTGAGTTGACCTTAGAGGCCCTGTAGAAAAGTACCACATGTTGGCGCTCACTACAAGGGGCCAGGTTGCTGACTCCCTGTCAATGCTAATCTAGCCTCTGTTAGCAGGTCAAACCTACTCTCCTTCAGCATCATCCCTGGTACAGAAGCACACTTGATCTGGCTAACTAGTGAACCACCCCACAGCCAGTCATCTCAGTGATACCAAAAGCCCCCAGTACCTAAGGCCTCTTCTGGTAGAGAGGCTCATTCTGAATACCCTCCTCAGGATAAGTGTGCTTTGTACCCTCCTTTTCCTTGGGTCCCCTAAGGTATTGCATCCCCTCAGGTGTAGTCTACCTTAGATGAACATCTTTTCAAGTCCTGATGCTGATATCTGATCAGGCTATTGTCTCTCTTTCTGATCAATACACCATGAGACCGTGAGATCTGGCATGCCCTTGACCTAGCTCTTGGTTTCACATAACCCAGTGGAAGAGAAATGACTCATTTCCCCTACTTCACTGGATGAAAGACCTAATCTGGAGAACCTCATCTAGGAACAGGCACCTGAGGTTACCATTACTCAGGATACTTGAGCTCTGAGTAAGTCAACTGGAGCCATCTTTCTGGTAAAGGATCTTAGTCTGGAAGAGCTTCTTCACACCAATGGAGCTCTGTCCCTTGCAAGAGACCTGTGTGAAATACTCCAGGAAATTACCCAGAAGCTCTCTAGTAGCAACATCAGTGCTACTCCTGATAGAGAACTTGGTATATCACACTTGGTTGAAGTCTGTTACCACCCAGGTGTCCTTAAAGATTGAATTGTTGACCATAGCAGGTCAGCTTTAGAATCCCTAACTGGAGTACAATTCTGTTACACCCCTTTTGGGTGAATGGAGTTGCAGCTTTTGAGCACTTGCGCTTCATCTCTCCCAAAGATAATGTACAGATACTCCCCTAGGATGATTTGACTCAAGTTTGCGGTCTACTCTGGCTGCAAGACCTGATCTGGAGGAACTTAACCGGTATCAGGCACTGGATAGACTATTCCATAGCACTACCTTGTTCTGAGGAACCATGTTCAGAACATCTTCTGTAATCTAGCTCCAGCTGGTAGAGTGGCAATCTGTAGTAATTGCTCTCCAACCACTCCAGTAGATCCATACAGATATTGCTGTGGGGTACTTCAATCCAGAAATATACTTCTGAACATCACCTCATGGAGAAAAATCAGCCTTTGCCCACCTATGATGCTGGTCCTCCTTAAGGATATTTCTCAGAGATTGCTCAGTGAACTCTTACTGAGCTACAATCAATGTTTCCTGAGGCTTGCAAAAGCTTGGAGACACTTGGATGGGTAGTTACCCCTCTATAAAGTTTGTTGACCATGAATGATGATGGTAGAATATGATCCTTTTGCACCTGTCTTCTACTGTCTTCTACTGTCTTCTGTCTGAGGATTTCCAGAAGAATATGAAGTAAAGAATTTTGCCATGATATTTTCTTTGGGGGGGGAGAGGTTACAATCTCCTTATATTTCTTCACTGCCTCTTCTGGGATGCATGTCATGAAGAGATGAGCCCGCTCTATGCTAAGTAGCCTTCAATCTTGCTATGTAAATATTGGATATCATATGTAGTGTCTACCACATAACTCTTATGTAGTGTTAGCTATGTGCTTCCTTGTGTAGTAGCCCAGCATATGTTTACTACATTGGTGTAGCCATGTACTCACTATAATAACATGCTATGTACCATTCCTAAGTACACATGATATGTACCTCCTAGTGTGTCAATAGTGCTGCCTATTTACATCTATTATGTAGCACAGGATACATGACTGTACTCTGTTGTATCCTGCTACATATGCTCCCTATGTAGTTCTTATCACATGTTGTATTTATGAAATACTCTAGTACATATGCTCTGTAGGTTGCTTTTGCCATGCATCTATCTTGTGAAGTCACATGTCACATGGCTTTTTACTCATTGCCACCTTGTGCCTACTACTGCATTATAGATTTGTATATCAGCAAAACACCTTCCATACAAGAATCTACTTTCACCTTGGAAACTCTTAAAAAGGGAGAATAATTAGTTAGTAAAAATCAATCCCTTGCTTACCTAAGTGGACTGATGTGGTCCCTTTGAGCTGAGGTCTACTTGGGTAGACCTTGCTTGTAGCAATGCCTTGCTTGTTGTAAGGCAAGCACTTGCTATGTAACAATCTGCTACGTAGCAGCAGATTGCTATGAAGCAGCGTCTTGCGCCTCTTTCTTGGTTGGTTTGCCGCATTGATTGGCTGACCTCTTCTCCTAATAGAAGAGAAAAAGTGTTTAGTAAATTCCAAGCCAGGATTCTTACCTTTGAGTGCTGCTTACTGTGTAGCAAACACTCACCTATGCACTATTCAACTAACTGAATGCTGCGTAGCAAGTCTACACAACATAGCAATCCGCACCCATCAGAAGATTGTTACAATGCATAAGATTGTTACACAACAATTGATTGATTGTTGTGTAGCATCAGGTTGTTGCCTGGTGCACACTTGCTTAACGTCAGTTTATGGCTGTGCTTTTGCTCCCCCTTCTGGTTGGTTGCATTGTTTGCATGGTTGGTTACTCCTCTGTGGCGCTGGTTGGCTACCCCTATGAGCTATGTGTCTGAAAGAGAGAAAATTAATTAGTATAAAAACTTATTAATTTTCACTTACCTTTGGGTACCGCTGATACAGTGTGTATCAAAGGGCTACTTACGCAGCCATTAATTGTACCAGCAGTATAATTGTTACAATGTGTAGCATTGCTTTGTAATAATCTGCTACTTATCAGCAAATTGTTACAATGTGTATCTACACAATTAATTGATCTGCTCTCTGGGAGCGGATTGCTTTGTCGCGTAGCAGCACCTTGCTTTCTTGTTGTTCTGTTTCCTGGTTTTCTTGGGGTTTTTCTTGGGTTTCACTGTCCTTGCTGGTTCTGTTTATTTGTACTGGCTCTTCTGGTTTTATTGCACTAGTTGGTTGTTGATCCTGCTGTCTTTTTCTGTATTCTTTTCCACCAGTGTCTACAATTCTTTGAGGTTGTAATTGTACTCCAACAGAAATTATACAGAATTTTAGCAATCCTTTTGGTACCTTACTGAAATGCAGGTGGATAAGAAAATGATAGTGTTAGCATTTTTTCAGTATCTTTAGAGATCATCTGGAAAAGAAAATCATGGTAGTAGAAACTCTTCCCTTGGCAACAGCAACCTTTCTGGTGTTAACCCAGCCTCCTGATGTTTATATTACTGGTGCTGGACCTGATATCACTCCTGATATACATTCCGGTCTAGCTCTCTGCTGGTCAGTGTTGTGCTGTGTTTTCCTTCTTCCAGTCTTATTTCCCTGATTGGTTGCCCCTTATGTATTCTCCTGGTTGGTTGTGATCTTTTCCTGGTTGATTAGCTTCTTGTTTTGCTAGTCAATTGGTTAAAATGGCTCTGCTCTCCTGGTAGGATGCTGCTGCGCTATGTGACTGGTTGGTTAGGTACCACTTTCCAAACTCCTGGTTGGCTTGGTTCATTAAACAGTTGATCTGATGACACTGGTGAATCTCCTTCAGCAACTGCAGAATTAAGTGCCTTTTCTGCTCTTTCTTATTGTTTCCTTAGAGGTCTCAAAAATATAGGTGGCTTCAGCATTCACTACCCTACTGCTCTGTTAGTTGTTGTATTTTGCTCCTTGATAGGATGAAGACCCATATGTTACTACCTTGAAGAAAACTCCCAGGTCTGTGTAAATGTATACCTTGGTTGGTAACCTGTGCCTACCTAAGTTACCTACCTAAGGCACTTACCTAAGGTACCTACGTAAGCTACCTACCTAGGGTACCTACATATGATAGCTACTTAAGTTACATACATAAAGCAACCACCTAAGTTGCACCTACCTAGAGTACCTATGGTACCTACATATGATGCCTATTTAAGATGTCTATCTAAGGTACCACATACCCAAGCACAATACCCAACACCTCTACCTTATGATGCTTCCCAAACACATTGGTTCTGTTACAAATTGCTCTCTCCTTAGCTATGTTGACATTATTTTCTGGATCAGTGCCCTAGTCAGAATATAAGTCTATTCTTGTATGGGGATGTGTTATGCCATAAAACAAGGCATGATGTCCTATTTCAGGCCTATGCTATCTGCATAAATGATCCCTATGTATTCATGCACATTATGATGTATACATATACTGTAAATTAAGAGCCTAAACTAAAAATGCGGGATTTTCAAATCCTTGGTCCAAATTTCAAATCACTTTTGCAGGATGGCCTTTTTTAATTAAATTGATTTTTTGAGTATTTATTTGAATATTTGAAAATGTGGAAACTCATAGACACTTTGCAAAGTTCAAGTTGAACTGCATATTTCCAATGGACAAAATGAATCAACTGGAATCAGATTTGAAGTGTTCAAATCCATCAACCATTTTCATTAAGTATACTATGTTTTTTGAAATTGCGGGATTGTCAAATTCAAAAACCAAATTTCAAATCAAAAATGAGATAAATTTGAAATAAATATAATTTATGGGTGTCTCAAAAGGATGATAAAAGATCTAGAGTGGATTTGTGCTAATTCTTTTAGGAATCATAGGCATTCTCAAAAAGCACCCTATTCCATTTTAGGATGGCTAAAATTTAGATGCTTGATTACAGTTGATTTTAAAAAATGCTAATAATAAAGTAGAATTATATATTACAATCTATCTTATCACTTTGTCTTTTCCTTGATGTGTTGATAGTTCATTTGCTGTTGATAATGTGATTGTGTTTAATTGGATAGTTTCACCTCCAGTTGCCTTGGTGATAGGAAATCAAGTTGCCTCCCTGAGACCAGCTGTGGTCGTGGAGGCAACTTGATTTCCTATCACCAAGGCAACTGGAGGTGAAACTATCCAATTAAACACAATCACATTATCATCAGCAAATAAACTATCAACACATCAAGGAAAGGATAACGTGATAAGATAGATTTTAATATATAATTCTACTTTATTATTAGCATTTTTTAAAATCAACTGTAATCAAGCATCTAAATTTTAGCCATCCTAAAATGGAATAGGGTGCTTTTTGAGAATGCCTATGATTCCTAAAAGAATTAGCACAAATCCACTCTAGATCTTTTATCATCCTTTTTGAGACACCCATAAATTATATTTATTTCAAATTTATCTCATTTTTGATTTGAAATTTGGTTTTTGAATTTGACAATCCCGCAATTTCAAAAAACATAGTATACTTAATGAAAATGGTTGATGGATTTGAACACTTCAAATCTGATTCCAGTTGATTCATTTTGTCCATTGGAAATATGCAGTTCAACTTGAACTTTGCAAAGTGTCTATGAGTTTCCACATTTTCAAATATTCAAATAAATACTCAAAAAATCAATTTAATTAAAAAAGGCCATCCTGCAAAAGTGATTTGAAATTTGGACCAAGGATTTGTCAATCCTGCGTTTTTATGTTCAGGTTCTGAATTTACAGTATTGCTTTGTTAATTTTTATAAACATGACAGTATATAATTGGAATCATATAAAAAATGTGAAAAAATACTCTAAATAAAATCATAATAATAAAAATATAAATGTTCTTTTGTTTTATTTTTCCATTCATTTACTCAATTGGCTTTGCTTTGTAATTTTTATTATACCTGACGCAATATGCAGAAACACAGAAATAAATCCAAAATAAATTAACTAAATAAAAAAACATTAAAAAATTAAATGCAAAAAACATTGGGAACAGCAAAGCCTTTAATTGATTGGCTGCTGGGCAAGGCACACAGGGAGAAACAAATCCGCTTGACCATAGAATTTGACCACAGTTTCAGCTGGGAGGGTATGGACACCAATTTGCAGCAAATTAAATAAATCATCAGGCCCAGGTGGCGCCCCTTTCTTGACAAATCTCTTGAGCCACCCAAAGACCTCCTCAATTGGGTTGAGGAATGGGGAATAGGAGGGGAGGAAGAGAAGACGCAAAGTGGATGTGGCCAATTATTGGGAGGCAATTTCAACGCCGGGCTCAATCATTGGAAACTCATTGAGAATATCTGCCACCTTGTGGAGTCCAACGTTGTCTAGCACAATGATATTAGTGAAGCCCAAAATGGTTGCTCAGAGGTGCTCCAGAACCAATTGGAGAAATTCCAGAAAAGTCCCACTATTGTGGGAACCCTTGATCATTTGATAGAGCTCAATGCCAAGGGGGCCAAGAAGAGCTACCATTGAGTAGGCAACAGACCAGACAGCCGCACGCCAGGACATGCCTTTCTTTTCACCTTTGGGGACATACCCATACTTGTTGCACATTGCTAATGCAAAGGAGGACTTGTCAATGTAATAGAACTTGACTGTGCCCTTTTCCTTGAGAGCAGTAACTGTCTCATTGTATTTCTGGCAGTAGACAACATTGTCTGGGATATTCTAATTGTACAGAGATACACCAAGTTTCTTCCATGAGAATCACAGTTTCTTGACTGCATGGTAGCAAGTGGAAAATAAATCCTGGATTCCAAAAACAGACTCAACCATTGACTGAATATTTTCCAGTTCAAGATGGCAGTTCCGCTTGATCCACTGTCAGATGGCTCACAGGTATTTCTTGACCAGCAGAACTGGTTCACAATTAGATTTCTCCAAAAGGAGAATGGTACCTGTTTTCAGGTAAGTTGCACAGTGCCTATGGGTAGAATTTTCTGAGATTCTGATAATGGCTGCAGCCTTCCTGTAGTCAGTGGTCTCCTCCATGAGCCTCCTGAAGGTCTCGCAGATAGAATTGGGGATGACATGGTACATGGCCTTTTTGGAGGCAGGCAAAGACTCATTGGGATTGGGAACAACACAGGGCATAGGCACTTGGCTGAAGAATGCAGCAACTTTTTTAACACACTTCTGCCCTTTTGTGGATTGATAATATCAGGAAAGCTTTTCATTGTCTCCCTCATTGGAATCACTCACATAAGGCACATATGTGATGTCCAGGACTGGCTTGATATTCTCCAGAAGGGTTGCCAAAACACTATTGCAGCAGTAGACAGGGTCATACACTAACAGCACTCTCTCAGTGGTAATGTTATTTACTGTTTTGGTGGTGATGACCTTGGTGAATTTTTGGGTCAGCTTCTGGACCCAGGGATCAATGTTCTGCCCCCTTGCATGTTGTGCTCCTTGAACTGGCTGTGCTAGTGCAGCGCCACTATTGAACTCTCCTCTTCTATCTCCTTTCTAGTAGGCATTTGCATTGCACTAACTCTGTTCTTGGACCTGTGGGGGCAACTGCAACTGCAGCGCACAATGGGTGTATTGATACTCTGTTGTTGTGTTCCTTCCATTTTAAAAATTTAATAAAAAAATTAAAATTAGTTTATCTATATACTTTATTTATTATAATTTTTATTGCTCCATATATAGTAGCATGAAAACTAGTAGTCACTACCATTTATTTCAAATTAGATTTTTTGATTTCTATATTAATTATTTTTGGCCGTAAATGCACACTGTTGATCATGAGTTTAGATAAATTTGATTTTTTATTGATTCTAATCTCAAAACAGACACACATAATATTTATTTCCTTTTTTATTCTAGATTTACTTCTTAATTAGGATGATCTGGTAGCAGTATTATTGATTCATTCATGTGTTTTGATATTTGATATTTATGTTGTCTGTTTCAGTTGCTATTGAGGCTTGTTGTTGGATTGTGTTTGTAACTTTTGCAACTGAGTTTTATGTGTTTGCTAAAAATATAGTAGATGTGTTCTGTGACTGAAACTCATGCATTCTAGTGTTTGGTACATTTGTTGTTGAATCATTGTACATTTGTCCCCAGTTTGAATAGGCTGTTGTATTGTTGCAACCAAGTTTCCCGACTTGCCTGCCAACGTATCTTACAATACACAGGGGGCGCTCAATGAGTTGCCCCTTGACGTATCTAACAACATGAACCAATCTGATGGCAATATTGAATTGCGGGCACTTTCTCCTAATTAGGAGCACTACCAATTTGACCTGCTGATCCCTGCATAAGTTATTCCTTGGCTCCAATCCTTACATAGAACAAGCCACCATGCCACCCCCTTGTGGTTGTGTAGCTTTCCCCATTTGGTATATTAATCACAATATTCCACAATAAACAACACCTTATTCTTATTATTATGTCCTTTCTATTGGACTTTTGTCTTCTACAACTCAAATACTGAATCCTCATTGGTTCAGTTGCAAAAGTATGACTGGAAATTTTTCCAAATAGCACACAATTTCTGTGAAATTCTCTTCTATTTAGATCTATCAAGTTGAAATTTGTTTTTTTGACTGAGTTCATGCGTTCTAAACTGAATAATATATGTTTCTATCAATAGGTTTGAAAACTACTGTACCTTTCTGGATTTTGATTTGACTACTTTTTGATTTCTGTACCCATTAAGAAACTATATGTAAATTTATGTAAAATTTTGTATGAGATAAAATTTAATTTTTAAAAATAAAGGATTTATACTAATAATTTATATTAAGATTTAAATAAAACCAATTAAAAATTTGCCTGAAGTTAAAAAAACTTTTTCTTACTCTTGTCAAGGATTGAGAATAATATGATAGACTTGTTCATCATTCTTCTGATTCATTGACTACCAATGTCTAAGCGCCACCCTGCTGTCAAGCTTAATAAAGGATTGATGTGATCCCATTGATAGATTTGGATAATCAGAATATTGCAAATTACTTCAAATCTTGAACCTTAGCCACGCACAGACCAATAATTGGCTGATAATCAAGTCAATTATATTTAAGGACTGGGAATATGACAAAATATTCCCAAGGGACGCGCCTCTGTCAAACTTTCTAGCATTTGGGTTTGATCCCAAAAAGATAACCTTTATGGAAGGTCAATTAACTGTCAATGCAATATGTGAAGTACCCAGTTAAAGGGTAACAAATACTCAAAGCTGCATGAATAGTAGATGAGATGCAGCCAAGACTCTGTTGCACACACATGAAGTCATGCAATTGATTTTAACCCCATTCCTGCATGGCATGGATGCCTAGCTCTGGGGGCTGAAATTGACAGTCTGGGGAATAGTGGACTGGCCAATGAGAGTTAGAAGCACCAGAAGATAATCCTGGCAAGAGAGTTAGATGCCCTATAAAAGGAGCTCTCCTAATGATGACATGAGCAAAACATTCACCCTTAGTAGATAGAGAATTGACATCTCTATCTTAGTGTATCACTACTAGCCGCTGCCTAGTAGTCAGAAGTATCCAAGTGAGAGCGCGCCGCTGTCCACTTGCAGTATTGTGAAATTCTCCTATGGGCTAGCAAGGAATCACCAGCCTGCAGAACCCCAAGACCCAACTGGTAGCTACAGATTGTTATCATACAATTTCCTATCAACATCCTCATAAATGACAAACAATAAAGATAATATATTCAAGACAAGAAATCTTGTCAACTCTTGATTTCTTTTTTTACATATATAACTTTTTTTAAAATTTTAAATTTTTTTAAATTTTGATGTATCAAATATTAAATTGAAGATTTTTTGCACTTCAAATTTTGCGCTTACAATTTTGTCCCCTATATTAAAAGGGGTAAATAAAAACTATTTTAAAATCCAAATTAAATTAAGGTGTGTTTTAAATTCCATCAATTTGGGCACTTCAAACTTGGTTTTTTTATTTTAGCTGTCAGGGATTCACTCCTGAGGAATGAATGACCCTAAGTAATGTAAAAGAGCAGTGGGATAAAAAATCACCAGAGATGGCCCTACAGGAATCCCAACCATCATTGTATTCAACAAATAGCCCACAGCTTATAGGAACCCAATAAAGGAGAAAAATGAGCCAAATCATAATATACTGCAACATAAGTCAACACATACCAAGGCACTCCCGGGCAGATTACTGGAGGAGGAGGTACCAGATCATAAGTAGGCGGAATTTGATGATTGGTGTAAAGGTAGTCCAAAGCTGAAGACTTGGTGGTGTCCTTGACCCAGATATTTGAGTCAAATTGACAACATTCAGTGAAGGGAAACCAAAAGGAGAGACAGAAGAAAAGCAAAAGGAATTTCTGCTTCCACAGCATCTGAATTCAGTTTAAATTTAGAAACTATTAAATTAGAAAAATAAAGAATATAGGGATCCAAATTTATTGATTCAAAATATTGAAGTTGTTAGAGAACTGGGGAAAGCCCTAATACTACTTACTAAATACTTGGAATTTGGCTTGGGAATGTGGAATAATTTGAGGTAGAATTTTGGGTGAATTATTTACCATGTGATTTTTCTCTGGTTGGTCACTTTGGTCTGGCTGCTGCCAAGAAGACTACAGAATGCAGCTTGCAGAAGCCAAACCTGCTAGTTGGATAAACAGTAGGAAGCTGTGTGAGAGAGGGGCTAAACTAACTAAGTTTGGCTCTCATTCTGGTGAGACAAACCACCATGATGCCGTCCAGTGAAAACTGGGACAGCCGCTCTAAGAGGGGACCAGAGGAAAGACACTGGGGACAACTGAGGGAAATAGGCATTCAGTCCCATCAACATAAGACCAGAGAGCAACCAAGGAGCCTGCAAAGGAACATAGTTCAAGGGCTCAGGTACCTTCAGAAGGACAGGATTGTCAACTTCCAGTTGAGGAGGGAAAGAAGACAATGCTTACTCAGCAACAGAAGTGGGTGTGGTAAGATCAGAAGAATACAGATCTAAATTGTCACATGTCAGACTCTTGGCCAAAGCCTCTCCTGAAATGAGAAGGCTACCCAGGAGGTGCAGGAGACTGGGAGGGCTGTCTCCCAAAAGGAGCATATAAGATAGGAGCCACCCCTAAAGGTCTGGGGAGGTTGATCAAAGGAGCAGTTTCAAAACAGCAGGCTTGGCCCGCTCAAGGTTTCAAGTAAGCGGATTTGTGACCTGAAAACCAGTTACCCAGTCACTCAAAGCCAGACTAGGAAGTTAACTC